>RJWH01000288.1:600000-857045 GCA_004363575.1 Solenodon paradoxus
GACTTTGAACTTAGACTTTGGTTTGAATTTTGGTTCCCATTTCCTACCCATTGTGATCTTGGCAGGTTTTTTTTAACATTTGTAAGTTGGTTATTTATAAAACTGGAGAATCTCTTTCATAGGACTTTTTTTTTTTTTGAGGAAAGGTGTAGGCAGGAAGACAAGAGGAGAAAGTATTTTATTTATTTATTGGCTGTCTCTACCAGCTCTGGGACACGAACCTGGGACCTCTGGATGTATGTAGACTGTGCCCAACCTCTATAGCACTAGGGCGAGCCTCTCATAGGACTTTTATGTGCATTAAGTTGTCATCATATGTAATGTTCCTAGCACAGTGCCTTGCACACACATTTGCTTAATAGCTTGCTGTTGAATGAATAGATGGTACTTAATTTGCATGGTTTCTTTCATGATAACTCACTCAAAAGGTAATGGGATTAACTTGACATGAGGTTTTTTTTTTTTTTTTTTTTTTTTTTAAGGAAAGTTTTAGTCAGGTATGAAGACAGTAGGCAGGCAGACAAGAGCAGAGAGGACAAAGAAGCATTTTATTTCCATTTAGTTGTTCACACTGGTTGCCTTCCCCCGACCCAGGACTCGAACCCACGGTATGTGACCTGTGTCCTTTGGAGGCAACTGTCCCAATCATTACCAGGACATACTAACGTGAATTATTTTGAGAATCCCTTCTATCCCTGAGAGATCGCATTAGAAAATTTCTTATTGAACATATGTATTCTCTTACTACGCTCTGTGTCTTCATTCTAGAGTTTTGGCTGGAATTGACATTTTTGGAAATTCACTTTTGAAAATAGTGACATTTGCCCCACTTTGGTGTTTTAGTACTGCTCCGTTTTTGCGTCACTCTTTTCCTAGGTCACTGGGTCACTGGTAATTACGAGTGATCTTGTCGGCGCGCTCTGAAAACTCGGGGTTCTTTCCCGCATTCGGAAACTTGGTCACATAGACTCCCTGAGTAAGCTCTCTTATGTGATTTCCTTTGCTTGGACTTTAAGGAACTTGACACACAAGAAACACAGTAGGGGTAAAGGGAATTACTGTTTTTTTTCTCTGGAATTTATTAAGCAGTACTGTTAAACCTAAGCAATTAAATTCAAGAATTTCTTTTTATACTTGTTATATAGCAAACATTGTACTATTTGGTGAATATAAAGATGAGTATGGTGCTTTAACCATCAAGTAGCTCTCTTCACTTTTTTCGTAAATGTTTATGCCATTTTGATTATAACCACCTCCTGTATTTGGTACGTCTCTTTTTTCATCTCTGCTCTTGGGTTCCTTTTCTTTAGTTGTACCTCTTTTTATCCTTATCACTTTTAATCTCCTGTCTAAAAAGTAACAGTGCTTATCATCAAAATCATCAGTTATTGTCCCTTTTCAAATTCTAACTGGAATTCTCCTTATTTTCTGATCTAGGGTAGGTGCCTGTCATTTGATTAGCAAAACAGTGCTATAAACTTGACTGGGAAGATAGTATCACAACAGTTTGACAAGTCAGGGTACTAAAATTTGGTTTTAATTTCCAAGGCCTGCTAAATAGAAATGACGTATCTTTTTTTTTTTTTTTATTAAACTATTTTTTAGTATTTTTTTTTCTTGAAAATGTTTGCATTCAGGATCTGGCAGCTGGGTTTAGGTTCTAGCAGTTGATTTTTTACTTGGCCTCATAGACTGGCCTAGGCATCTTGATTTTCTTGTTTGTAAGACTGATGTTTTAAATGTCTGAAATACCTTTCAGGTAGCTCTGGCAGCTGCACCAATGTCGATTCAGCCTTCTCATTTATAATGTCTTGCTGAGTACATGTGGGCTATGGAAGATTAGTGGGATTTTTTTTTTTAAAGTTATTTATTTGCAGCCCTAGGTCTCAAAATCAGGTCCATGGTTTTTACAGCCTGTGCCTTAGCCACATGAGCTACAGAGGGGCACTATATGTTTTTTTTTAATTCCTAGGAAAAGTATTCCATTTCTGTCATTTTCTCCTTTGTGCTTTGAGCTGCTTCAAAAGCCACTCTTGACTCCTTTTCAAAATATTTACTTGGCTTATAAACTGATAATCCCTCTTTTTAGAAACTAAGGACAAGGACAAGAAATGATGCATTTGGCATACCTTGCTGGTTTAGTGGTTCAGTCCACTGCCTTCAGCCAGCACAGTCCATATGCATCCCAAGAACCTGTTGTGCTTCTTGGCAGAGTAGGAATGGGGAGGATGGGGGTGGGGGGCCAACTACTTCTTTGTCCTTTCTCTTCCTGCCTGCCAGCTCACCTGCATTCCTGCCTGTACTTTTCCTTAAAAAAAAGAAAGAAATGATGCATTCAAGCACACAGCTTAGTTTTCTCATTTCTGCTAATTTTTATTGCGTTGTTACAGAAGACTAAATTGATAATAATTTTTCTTAAATCCTTTCATGTCTTTAAGCTACAAGTGGTTATGGATACTTGAAATAATTAAGCTTGAAACAGTGTTAATGACTATAGCAAAAATAATGTAACTGTTCAGTTATACAGATAGGTTCCCATCCCCTTTCTCTTTCGGTAATGATAATCTGGTAGTTTAAAGGATAAAGACAGGAAAGTATTTGCACACAATTCAGATGCTGAACTGCTTTAGGTGTTTTGCTCTGCCAGTGGTTAGCAGGCACAAGTTATCTGTCTAACAAACAAAAAATGGTTACACAAGTTAGGAAGAGACCTTCAGTTGGCATATGCAGTTTCTATTTTTCTCCTGTAATTCTGTTTTGCTTTTTATGGTAGAGGTTTAAAGAAAATAATCCACTATAATTTCAGATAAGATGTTGGGTAAATATGCATCAGGTATAAATAACAGATGTCATCCTGAGCTAATTAAGATTGCTAATTTTGTTAATATTCCTAAAGTTTGGAGGAAGAAATCTTTGGAATTAGAATCAGTGGTGTTGTACCTTCGGGTTTAGAGGAGTAAGATGAGAAAGAACCATTACTTTGATCCTGTTACTTTGTACTTACCATGAGAATATTTAGGGAAATGATTTGGTGTCCAGGAATACTTAGTGTCCAAGTAGAGGAGTGCCAGTTAAGAATGTGTCTGTCCTAGAATAGATAGCTGTATGCAATGGAAAAAGAGCTGTGGAGTCTGGCGTCCACCTATTATAGCACATGAGTTATCTGACCTGGGTGAATCACTGAATTTCTTCTCAGATACACAACTGTAAAATAGAGCTAATTACCTATTTTACTGAGTTTTTATGAAAAGTAAATGAATGCCCAAGCATTGTACTTGGCACATAGCATATTACTATTTTTTTCTTCCAATATTCCTAGAACCTTTTGTTTTGATATTAATGCTTCTTTCCCCTCTTCTTCCTCTACTAGGGGGTCTTGAACCACTGAGATATTTCCAGGAATTTATAAATCTCATGGGAAGTATGTGAACATTGTTTGTTTGAAAGAGAGGAAGGAAGGGAAGGAAGGGGGGTGGAGGAAGCATTTTTATTTAGTTGCTTTTTTTGGTATTTTCTCCCATTCCCTGGCCCCAGGTCATGAACCCAGGTTCTTGGGCTTTACATGGGCCATACCCCAACTGTCTCAGCTGCCTGAGCCACCGAGTGTACCCAAAAACTGTTTTTGGTTTGTGCACATGAGCACCTTTTCTTGGAAGTCAGTGGGTTCTTATCTTGGTTAAGAATCTCAGAGAAGTCCATGATTACTCCTTTTTCCCTCTCACTGCCATATAATAAAAAATCATTGCCCCACAGCAAATATAACCACAAATAGTATCTCGGTATTCTGACCAAATTAATATGGCTCATAGAAGTGATTAAAAAAGACAGATTTCAGCATTTTGATTGTTGTCTTGATATTACATATAATTTTCAGCTTTATTCTTAAATATAATTGCATTGTGTACCCCCTTGGTGACTCTTGTGGTTGACATGTTGGTGTGTAAGTAAAGCCCATGGACCCAGGGTTGTGACCAGGTCTGGAGTGAAAAACCAAAATAAATAAATGTTATTAAGTAAGTAAATAAATAATTTTTTCTTTTTTTCCTTCCTTCCTTAAAATCATTCTTCCCCTTCTCCCTTCCTTTCTTTAAATGTTTCTGAATGCATCATTGTGTTTGTTTTTAAAACAGGAGACATAATATGAGACTGGTGATCATAGAATTACAGAGGAAATATGAAGACAAGTCTTGGTAGTTTGTGTGTGTGTGTGTGTGTGTGTGTGTGTGTGTGTGTGTGTGTGTGTAATAATAGGGAAGGTAGAATATTTATTGGTGATATTTTTAAGATTCTAAACCTCAGTGACTTGGATAATGTAGTCAGATATTAACATTGGAATGGGAAAATCTGTTTGAGGGAAGATCATTTTAATTTTAAATGTTTGAAAGAAGAGAGACATTAATTTGACCTCTGAAATATTTAGATAGGATTCAGATTTGTGAGATTCTTTATATAGCACTGATATTAAAACCATGAAAATGGTTGAGTTCAAATAAATTACACAACTAGTAAGTGCCAGAGCTAAAGTTCAAAGTTCTGCTTCAAAGTTCATATTGTTTGCTGCTAAATTACAATAAGTGGAAGAAGTCATTTTTTTCACATTTATTGTCATAGTATGCATTTTTGGTATTCTCATTTTCTAAGTTATTTCTTTTGTTAGTTGGGCATTTATTTTTATTATTTTCTGTATGATCTTTATTTCGTTTAATGAAATAGCTTGAGTATTATACTTTAGACCTTGAGTGTAGACATTCCTGGATTTAACCTCTGCTTCGCTCTTTATATCTGCCTGTGAATTCCTTAGTTAATCTCTAAATCCGGAGACTTTAGTCATAGTCTTTTCCCCAAATGCATTCAGCAGGAAGTCCTTCCTGAAATTGAAATGCAAATCAAAACAACAATGAGATGTCACCTTACACCTGAGAGATTGAGTATTATCCAAAAGTTTGACAACAACAAATGTTGGTGAGTAGGTGGAGAAAAGGGAATACTTTTACACTGTTGATAAGAGTACTAATTGTTGTAACCCTTATGGAAAGCAATTTGGAGATTCCTCAAAAAATTGAAAATGGAAATCCCATGCCTGTCATCCCACTTCTGGGTATTTACCCTGTCTTCCAGGTCTAGTCCTATCTTTTCTAGTACAACTCCTTTTATTCCAGAGTTATTCTTTTAAAATGCAAATCATATACGTCCCCAGTCCCCACTGCTTCAAAGTCCTTCAGTGAGTCTTCATTGTCAACAGTATTATTTCTTTTAACAGTTATTCTTTAGAATGAATTATGTTTTCTTCTTTAGGATAGATTAGGTTTTCTTTTCTTTTTTAAGGAACGATATAGGCAGGAATCAAGGCGAGCAGGCAGGCAGGCAGGCAGGCAGGCAGAAAGAGAGAGAAGGAAGAAGCATTTTATTTTTATTTGGTTGTTCACACTGGTTATCATTCCTGCCCTGGAACTTGAACCCAGGGGTTTGTGGCCTGCTGGTTCAGAGGTGGCAGACCTAATTGCTCCTGTACTGGGATGTGCCGAGGTTTTCTTAACAATTTTTCTTTGGGTGAATTTTTCTGTAGGGAAAGAAAAGATCATGAATTTGGAAAATTTTTGTATAAATGAAATTAGCCACCTTTTTGTGCACAATCTTAGTGTGCTCATGTGCATCATGAGCGTACTGAGGGGATTCAGAGCATTATGTAGCATTTCTCAAACATACAATTGTCCACCCTTATCTTTGGCATATACATTCCAAGACACCCCAGCCCCACCCGTGTGCATGCCTTAAAGGGCATACAGTACCCAAACCTGTATAGAGTGGGTCTTCACTTAACATTGTTAATAGCTTTTTGGAAACTGCTACTTTAAGTGAAGCAACACATAATAAAAGCAGGTCCTCAAATAACTTTGGTTTAGATTTGGTTAGGATTTTTCTTCTCATCAGTGTTTTATAACAAAGTGACATTAAATGAAACCGTCTTGTTATAGGGCCTGCTATATACTATATTTTTCTAACATATGCGTATGATAAAGTTTATAAATTAAGCAAATAAGAAATTAACAATCACTACCGATGAACAATTATAACAATATACTATAATGAAGTTATGTTAACATAGTACCTCTCAAAATATCTTATATGTAATATTTTCAGACCTTGGTTGACTGGGAGTAACTAAAACTGCAGGAAGTGAAACTTTGAGTAATGGGGAACTTCTGTGCCTAATTGTTGTGTATATTAAAATAAAAAACATATTTTGTGTCTTGGAGTAGTTTTTTTAAGACCCACAAAGTAAAGTCCGGATTTGGAATCCTAGAACCTTTTTGAGTCATTTAAATTTACCTCTATTTGTAGTCTCTTCTCTAGGACCAATCAGGCCAACTTGGAGTTCCCTAATGGAGTGAGGGTGGGGTCATGGGTTTCATGAATCAGTGACATCAACCATCTGTCAGGAAAAACCCCTACTACTCCTAAAGGGGAGATGATCACCTTCTCTCTGAAGCCTTCTTTGACACATCTAGGTGGACTTTATACTTCCTTTCTCAGATCTATCCTTATAGTATACTTGGCAAGACCCTTCCTTTTTAAATTTTTTCAAGAGACAAAGGAAGGGAGAGGAGGAAGAAATATTTTTAAGGAAGGAAGAGGAAGCACTCCCATGCATTTTTTTATTTTTGATTGTGTCCCCATGTATCTGCACCCAACCCCTCCTAAGGTTGCAAACTTGGATAGTTGGACTTTTAGCCTAGTCTATGTCCCAACCACCAACTTTAATGCTCAAACCATCAAGGGCTTGGTTTATCTTGTGTTTATCTTTATTTTTGTATACATACTACAATTAACTAGTTCACTTTCATTACCCATCCACCTTATTCCTCTGAAAAGACTTTTCAGGTAAGGACATTTTTAATAATGATTACATGGTATTATAATTCTTTTACACTCTTACTTCTACAGTAGACATTAAGCTTCTTGAAGGCTGCAACATATTGTCATTTCTGTGACATTAGTACCTGGGCTAATTAGATACAGGTTGAATGATTGAATTATAAAGTAATATCAGGAACGTTTTCACTAATATTTGTACTCATACAGTTAGTAAACTACCAGTAAACATTTCTTTTATCTCTTCATGGAAACTTCTTAGACTGTATATTGAATAGATTAGGTGGCATCAAATTAAGTGTTCTTAAAATTTTTCATAGGGGAAAACTTAATAGAAGTACTTATTTACCAGTTTTCCTTTATTAGTTTACTCACTGTATTTCAGGTACTGCTATAGAATGAGATTATATAATAGTGACCCAAAACAAACAAAGGCTCTACAATTTGATGAGCCTAGCAGACATTCATCAGACAATCACATAATGCAGATTTACATGGAAGCAAACTAAATGTCCAGCAGAAAAAGTGAAATAAATTATAACATGCACTTTAAAAAAATTGAGGTAACATTGGTTTATAGCATGTAAGTTTTAGGTCTACATTTCTCATTCCACCTTTTTGTACACTAGAGTGTGCTCACTAATACCAGTCTAGTTTCCATCCACTGTCATACATTTGGCCCTTTTTCTCTTTCACCCACCCACCAACTCCTTTCTACTCTAGTGACAATCATTCTCTCTTGAGTTTTTGTTTGTTTGGTCTTATTTCATTAGAAATGAGTGAAATCATACGTAGTTTTCTTTGACTAACTTATTTCACTTGGCATAATATCCTCAAGGTCCATCCATGTGTCTTTGTATTTTTCATAATATATTCATAAAACCAAATACCTTTTTCTGAGATTGGACCGTGAATAATATGTCTGCTTTGAAAATAATGTATAGTCATTAGTAAAAACTCAGTGATTACTTTTTCTCCCAGATAACGTGTGTTTCATATTGAGAAGAATTATTCATCTTTAGTATTTAGGATAAGAAATATTAATTTGTATGAAAATTTTTATCTCCTCAGGCATCATTCTTAACAAAGAAGTTAAATATTGGTGGGAAAAGAGTAAACCTTGCTATATGGGTAAGTTAAGTTTTTCAGCTGTATTAGTGGTGGGACTCTACTTGTTTTTGGAACTTTAATAATTCGCTCAAGGAATAGAACTCTGAATTTTTTTTAAGGTAACTGAAGGTTACCCAAAACTTAATTTTAGTAAAAATTTATTCAGTTACATGGCCAGGAATTACCTTAAGTACAGTTGTATGCATGAATATTGCTGTCATAACTTTTTAACTAGGAAGAGTCAACTTAAAGGGATTCTTCATCAGAGAAAGGATAGAGTGGGTGCACAATCAGCCTGGCCTTTCTGTCTCCACATTCTAACCTTTCATAGGGGTGACTAGTGAAGAGTGGAACATGGGTAATGCAGCAGGATACCTATTGGCAGGTGATTCTGGCACCTGATCTCTTTCCTTGTTTCCTCCCTCTGTGGGGAACCTAAATTTATGGCAGGACCTATTCCTGAATTATGATGCTGTCTTGACCATTCTAATCCTCTGGTGACTGAACTGGTTTCTTAGTGGGAGTAGGGAGATTGCTGAGGAGATGGAGAGTTGGGAGGGGAGAAATAATCTTTGTATAACAGTAAGACATTAAATATTGAGTATAACTTGGTTTTTAAAAAAATGTTATATCCTTTTATTTTTTTAACTATGTTTTATGTTTATCTGTGACTTCATTCCCCATTTTCCAGTTAATCATTTCACTGTTGTAATAGCACATGTATTTTTTCTTCTGATCTAACAAACATTTGTTGCTTTCTTTAGGATACAGCAGGTCAAGAGAGATTCCATGCATTGGGTCCAATTTACTACAGAGATTCAAATGGAGCTATTTTAGTTTATGATATAACAGATGAAGATTCTTTTCAGAAGGTAATCTGTTTACTTATGAACAGATGACTTAATAGAATGGTATTTCTGAGTCTCCCTTAACATGCTTTTGTTTGCTAATGTGATTATTCTTGGTGTAAAATGTAAAGTGTATAGAGTTTGTTCCTTGATGCTATTTGTTATTCCTTCCTATGTTTTGGCATTAATCAAAAAACAAAAAATAATTCAAGTATTTTATTAAGAGAAGTTTGAATCTTTTAACTTGAAAAGTGACCAGTTTTCACTTCTTACTGCATAAAAAAAACCACAAAGCTTGGTGGCTTAAAACAGTGATTTATTATTTCTCATGATTTTATGGGCTTACTGGGCAGATCCTCTGTTCCATTTGTTCACTGGAGTTACTTGTGCATGTGCACTGAACTTGGAGTTTGGCTGGACCAGGACCCATATAAGAAAGCGTGGTTCTCCTCCATATGGCCTCTCTCCATCTGGCATCTCATCCCAGAATATGCTTTTCATATGCTCTATCATTATTCTACATTCTAGAAAAGAAGGAAGGAAAGTGGAAGGAGGAACATTTTTATTTAGATGTTTATTTTTGGTTCCCCCCTTCCTGCCTTTGGATTTTTTATGGTCTGCGCATCCCATCTGAAGGCACTGACTAGCCTAAGCTTCTTATATGACAGCTAGATTCCAAGAGTGTAGCCTCATAAAGCTTAGGTCTGGGACTGGCAAGCATTACTTCTGCCACATTCTCTTGGTCAAAGCAACTAATAGGCTAACCCAGATTCAGAGGGAGAGGAAATAGACTCTGCCTCTCAATGACAGCATTGGCAAAGAATTTGTGACTATCTTTAACTCACCCCAGAATGTGTAGGGGTGATGAACAGGATACTTGCAGAGGGGGATTTGATTGGCAATGAATAGCATTTAAAATATTAGATTTAGTAAGTTGTGATACTATATACATAGGCAGTAGAGCAATAGATATCATATTTTGCTGTGTATAATGCACTCCCATATTTAATGCACACCCACATTTTTGACCCAAACATTCAGGAAAAAACACTTCTCCTTCAATTTTGATTTCAAATTTATATTTATTTATATTTAGGTATTTGTTTTTTATATTATAAAGGAATTTTAGCATTTATTTTTTAACATATTGTGGTACAAGACATTTTATGTAACATAATTACAAACCACAAGAATAGATACGCGATGCAAGAAGCTTTTCCTCCTGTGTCTCCACAATCTGATGGCACCTCTGTGGGAGGAGGTCCAGAGTATCTCTCCACAGCTCTGTGGCCACACTCTTTAGTGTATTTAATAACCGGTAGCTTAAAGCGTGCAGTGTCTGTATTTTTATAAAAATATCATGTAGATTACTCGCTCCTACCTAAAGTGTATGAAGAGAAATGTCATGGTGTTCACTCTGGTGATAAAGTCAGCCTCGCCAACTTTATCATGTCACAGTCACTTACTTCATGGCTCTTTGTTTCATCGTTGGTTGAAATTGCTTTCATTGCAAGTTCGTTGTAAGTTCAACAAAACCGGTTATTGTATTCCAGGATATTATTTTGCATGCAGATATTGTTATTGATTTCCAGAATTACACTTTTAATGCATAAGTATAAATAAAAGAATTACAAACATTTATATAGCTATGCAGTTAGTACTACTCATGTATAATGCACATCCTTACTTTTCCCTCACAAATTTAGGTAAAAAAGTACCACTATACACTGCAAAATATGGTGATTAGATTCTGGCATATTTCCTTTGAAGTGAAAAGGATGTGCTTTTTATATTTGTACTGTCATTCTTCTTAAGTGAAATCAACTAGAGTTAGAAGTTAAATGCTTCTTTAAAAACATTATACACGTGTGTGAATGTAACAAAAAGATGCTGCACTGACTGAAAATTGTGGTTCAGTGCTGTTAAAATGATATTGCTTACCCTTACTTTTATATAGATTTTGGGTTAACTAAAGATAGTTCCTTACAAAGGAAAGGAGTGTGGAACTATTACATTTGTACCATAGGACCAAAACCACAGTAAGTGCTTACCACATATCTAATGTAATGTTTGTAATGTATAGGTATGTGTGTATCTTTAAAAGGTTTATAAGTTCTGTGTGACTTGATTATGTACATTAAAAAAAAAAAAAAGAAGATATCTAAGTTCTTTATCTTGTTGTTTTATAGCCAATGTATTTAAAATCATGAATTAAAAAATGCATTTAATTTCTTTTCATGCCCAACTATCTTGCTGCTATGCTTCTTCCTCAATGGACAGTCAATTTGTTACTGGAGTTGCCGTGCAGCAGAGGTTCTGTAGCAGGAGCATCGGGAGAAAGCTCTAGCTGTTGAAGCTGGAGGGTGCGGTTATCAGTCTCTAGTGGAAAGGGGCCAGGGATGCTGCTAAACAATATATTGTACAGGATAATAAACAATTATCTGAGCTAAAATACCAGTGGTGCAGTGGTTGAAAAAATTTCTCACACTAAAGGTTGAAAATTATTTTTGCTACTTTTTAAAATACAATTTTTCCCTTTTTAAGTGTGTGAGAGAATATTTTATGCTCTGTTCGGGAACATGTAGGGTGTAAAATACTATGTATTTCTAAGTCCACAGTGATTCTACACAAGCATCTGTTATTAAGGCTGCACTTGACATGTATTTGCTTCTGGTAAATAGCTTTGCCTTAGAGGTTTTATGAAAATTTGTAATTAGAAGTGCTTCTGTCTATACCTATATGTAGATACATATAGAGAAAAAAATCTTTCAACGAGGTATTTGTATGTCTGTGATTTTCAATATAATTGGGAAAAATTGATCCTGTGGTGAATCATTCCTAGTAATAACTAAATATATGGATTGTTAGACAAAAATACTGAAGTATTTTGACACAGTTGAGTTTTAGGGTATTTTAACAATATTTATTTTAATATTTACTCTTCTGTATACACAGGTAAAAAACTGGGTCAAAGAATTACGAAAAATGTTGGGAAATGAGATCTGTTTATGTATAGTTGGTAAGCATCATTACTTTAAAAATATGTCTTTTGTTTCCTTAATGTTTTACTCAAGAACAGTAAAGTGATTGTCATTTTAAAGTTCTATGAGTAAAGAAAAAGAATGACCTTATTATAATTTAGAGTAATTTAGGATTTAAAAGTAATGTTTCAAGAGGTTCAAACTTCTGTACTCAAGGAATGCCTGGGATGTTGAAGATGTGATGCTTTCAAGTGCTCAAGGCTTGCTTTGATATGGCATTTAGTTTTTTATTATAATATTTTGTTTAGAGAAAAAGAATTCAGGAACTACATTAAAATAAAATCAAAACAAATCTCTTAGGCTAGTGTTCTTGCTTCTGTATTTAACTATATACCTTTTTTAGTCAAATTTGACCCCAGGACACAGATAGATAATACTAGGGCAAAGGAATATTCTTAGTGGATAAAATAAAGAAATTTTAGAACTTACTCTTGAACTTCTAGATTTTCTCTTTGGTTATCCCCCCTTTTTTTTTTAAGGAAAGGAATGAGGGCAGGAATAAAGGTGAGTAGGCTTTCAGGCAGGCAGTCAGGAAGAGAGAAGAAGGAAGAAACATTTAGCTGTTTGATTGTGTCCCCCCATCCCTGGTCTCGAACCTGGTGTTCCCTAAGGTATATGTGGATGATGCCCAGTGTACTAAACTGCTGGGCCACCCGGGCATACCTTTGATTACTTTTTTCTTTAGATTATTTCTATGATATAACAACTAGTTGCTGGACATTAAAGTGTACTAGACACTGTGCTGTGTACTCAGTAAACATTATCTCACATAATCTTCATAAACCCTGCGGCGGCTTTACCCAGAAAGCGAAGCCCTAGAGATACTTAATAATGTGCCTCAAGTCAGACAACTATCAGAGATGGGATTTGAATTGAAGTCATTTTAACTTACAGGCTTATTTTATTAATCCTTAAGATAAATAGCCTCATACTGTTTTCTTTCTTTTTATATGAATGAGATAATAAAAATGGCCTGGGGAAAACAGGGCAGTTTTAGTAGAGGACATGAATCTGTAATGGTCAGTATGGACAAATTCTGCATTTTAGCCTTAAGAATTATTTTTTAAACTTGAGTTCCTACATTTTGTCACCATTAGATTGATGTACTCTGAAGTTCTAGATTAGGGTACAAGTCTGGGGAAAGAGGCCAAGGAGATGATTTGGCCTATTTATCTAGGTGCCAGATGTTAGGTTAGACGGTGCTGTTGGAACAGTGGACACTAGGTGGTGCTTTTTGTATTCCTTGTTGCATAAAGCAACTTCTGATTTCCTCCTGTGACTATCAGATATATTGGCTGTAATGCTTAGCAAATGAAAATATTATAGACAAACTATAATATAGGTAGTTAGAGATAACTATTCAAAGAAAGAATAGTTGATTACTGAATTTGTTGGTATTCATTGTTAGTAGTCTCTTCTCCCTCTCATCCTTAGACTGGTGTCAGATTGTTCCTTGCAGCCATTAGCAATTCAGTGCTCATATTATTAGAATTTCTCCATATACAGGCGTGTACTTCTCAGTTTGAAGCATTACATCTTTCTTTGGGTGCTTACTTAAAACTCTTACCTGAAACTGTCTTCTAGACTCCAAGGTCCCAAGAAAAAAAATGACCTTATTTAGAAGGTTGCTCATTTTTCTCCCTTATAGATTATAATAGGAAAAATAAATATTTGTTTGAAGTGTCCTTCCTTAGAGTATTTTCCCCCATTCTTGTTTTTCATTTCCATTACCTTTTGTACTGTGTGCCTTTAGGCAGTTCACATTAGCCTCTGTCCTGTATTCAGGAACTACATTTTACAGTTTTTTCACTGTTGTTCTGGTGACTTTTTAACTTAATCTTAGTTTGGTTCCATTGTTCAAAGATAATTAAACTTATTTGTAGTAATTTAATATTTGCATGATGTCTCTCCACTAAGTTCTCTTATATTTTTTATAAAGAAACCATAGTTTTCCCCACTTTGGTAGTGAACTGCTTAAGCTGGCATATATTTTAATTCTTTTACTAACCAATTTTATGTAATTCAGGAAACCAAAATACTTTTAGGATCCAAGAGGCTAGCCGAATACATTTTTGTTAAGAATAAGGTAGCCTTGCTTTATTTGAGTCTTAAGTTGATTGGGGACTGTTTACTCTTAGTGTAGAATTCTGTGTTTATCCTTATTTCCCTAGTGAATCTTAGTCCCTCTTGTATCCTAAATCAAAGAATAGTGCTGTCTTTTCAGAAGAGTTATTTTCTCTGACAGAGGCTACAGTTTCTGGAGGGTTATTCATTGAACCATGTGAGGGGTTTTGAGGCATTCATTTTGACAGTCATCCTCATCTCTCATACCACAGGGGTTAATTATATAGTTTCAACACATTTAAAAGTTTGATGAGTATCTGTATTATTTTGTCAGGTAATTAAAATGTCAATTATATATTTATAATCAACTTTAAGTTTGTTATGCAGATGAATTATTATTAAAGATTGGCATTTACTTTTTCAAATTAGGTAATAAAATAGACTTGGAAAAGGAGAGACATGTTTCCATTCAAGAAGCAGAATCGTAAGTATTATCCCTCCCCTTACCCACTTCCAGTGTACATTATTTACTATTTATGTATTAGTCAAACCTCTTAATATAAATCTTGAGTTTTTGTATTCAGTGAAAATGTTTACATTGGTAAATTATGGACTTCTGATGACATTTAAAGATATTCCACTTTCACTTTCCGGTCCCCCACCCCTCAGAAGTACTTTACTTTTTTTTCAACATGCAGGTTGAATCACACTAGCTAATGACTTAGATGTAAATATTATGTGGTCAGAATTAGCCAGTACTAGGGTATAATTAAATACTTGAAACTTTCGCTAGAGGAGTCTTTCTCAAAGCATCTTGAATCACTTCTCTTTCTCATTTCAGTAGAAAAATACTTAAGAATGATGCAAAAGAGAACTATTATGATCAAATAGTGAATCACAAAGACTTTAAGTATTTGGGTTCCAAGTTTATAAAAATATTTATATCCTTATGAAAAATTGAGTTTAATATATAATAAATATGTTAAATGACTAATCTTAATTGCACTGGACCTCAGTTAATTAGTAATAAGTCACTAAAATTACTACTGTAAAAAAATTCAAATAGCATTCATGACAAAAAACTAATTTTTTAAATATAAGTCGTTGTTATTATTTTTCTGTTTTTTAAGGTATGCAGAATCTGTGGGAGCAAAACATTATCATACTTCAGCCAAACAGAACAAAGGAATTGAGGAACTCTTTCTTGACCTTTGTAAAAGTAGGTATATTCAGATTTATCTCCATTAATGAACACACTGATGAGTAAGTAAAAATTAGAATTAGTAATTTCTCTAATTTCATCTCAGTGAATTGTCCCATATACCTTAATTGGAAACTGTTACTCAAGAGCATCCTCTGCACCCAAGTTTAAGAACTCTTTTATTTGTTTTAAGGACTCCCTCTTTTCTTCCCTCACCTTTTCAGATATGTTTGCAAATAATTTACTCCTAGACATTTTAAATGAGGTCTAATTTATCCATCTTTTTATAACTTGTGTTTTTTTTCCATCTTATATAAGAAATCTTTGCCTAACTGAAAGTCACAAAGATTTTCTCATGCAAAAATTTCCTCTAGAAATTTTGTTTTACATTTGGGCCTATAATTCATTTTTCATTAATTTTTATGTATAGTGAGATATAGATCAAGATTTTGTTTTACATGAAAATGTCTAGTTCCAGTATTGTTTATTGAAAAGATTATCCTTTCAACATTGACTAATCATGATATATTAAAAATCAAGTGACCATATATATGGGGATGTATTGCTGGACTCTGTTCATTCATCTCTGTATTTCTCTCTTCACCAGTATTTCGCAGTCTTCATTACAGTGACTTTATACATATAACCAGAGTCCTCCAACTTTATTCTTTGTTCAGCTTAAACGCTTCAATTCTTTCAAATATTATTTGATGAAAAGTATTGCTCTAGTAACTGAAGAATAAATCTTGTATATTACTGTCATTTGTACTTGAAACAATTTGAACTTCTTTGACATATTTCTGAGAATGTTTGGAAAATTTTAATAGCCATTTATTCAGAACAACAGAAAGTTTTTTTTTTTTTTTTTTTCTCTCTGTATTGATGTCCTTGTGCCCATTATGCTACTGGACAAATATACTTGGTTCTAATTTTTTTCAACTCACAGGAAAAGCTATTTAGTGAGCTGACAGATTGTTTATTATATTTAGTTTCCTTGTTGGTTGTAAGTCAGAAATGGCTGTCATGGAGTGGGGGGCATACACTGAAATTACAGAAAAAGAAAATGCAGAGATTGTAATCCTAAGTTATTTCTGCTTTCTCCTTCTCTTAGGGATGATAGAAACAGCACAAGTGGATGAGAGGGCAAAAGGCAATGGTTCCAGTCAACCAGGAGCTGCAAGGCGAGGTGTACAAATTATCGATGATGAACCTCAAGCCCAGAGTGTTGGCGGAGGCTGCTGTTCTTCTGGATAACTGTTCTTACTTAAAAAAATTAAAAAACAAACTGTGGATCATTGCCCTCAACATGAAGACTGCCATATTCCAAGTCACATTATTTTACCAATGGAATTATAGAATTAACAGTATTTTAAATTACGTTTATAACACTGCAGAGACCTTAAGTGCTAAACTTAGTGGAGTTTGTGACCAGAGAATTGGCATTTTCTACAAATGTTAACAAAGCAATTACCAATGGCCTTTTTACATTTTTTCTTTAATAAGGAATAATATGCATGTAGAAAAGACCTACTTAAAGGCTTCATTTATATTCTTTTAAATCAAATCTTTATTTAATAACTTATATATGTTGGAATGGTATACATTTTTGCAGCCCTTTGTATTTTGTGGTAGTTTGAATTGTATCACTTCTAAACAGCAAACTGTATTTTGTTTGTTTTGTGTTTTTTAATTAGCAGATACCTGAAGTACTATTTTTGCAGGGTTTGCACAGGCCCCTAACTGTCTACTACTTTGATATTATCTATATACATCCTGTATGCTGAGCTGATAAAATACATTGTAAATTACACATTAAATATTTTATCTGCTTTTACAAGCGCAAGGTGCAAAAATATATACAATAGTCTCATTGATGACTGTAAAGTGAATTAACATTTGGTGATAATGCCTAAGCTTTTTGACTCTGATATAAAGATCATAGCTCCTCTTCACTTTTGTCTTAACTTGAAAGTGACGTGTTTAAATTTTCACACATAAATTACTTGAATTTTTGCTGTTGTCCCCCTCTCACGCGCCCTTGTTTTTTTGCCTCTAATTCATCTAATTGAACAGCATTTGCTTGGGTTTTCTTGATTGGGTTTTCTTGGAACAGGGAGGGGATAAAAGAGATGACTTCTGATTTTGCATTAGAATGGATATCTTAGACTTATTTGAGTGGAGCATGCTGGATTTCACTTCACAGTGGCTTTATTTTTTTCTTTGGCTTTATGTGAGCTGGGTTCACTGGTTTGAGAGAGAGGAAGGGGTCCCAGATAGTAGCCATTCATTTAGACTCATTCATACAGCATGTTAATGTTTATGTTCCTGAGGTGGCACTTTTAGATCATTTGTGAGCAAGCTGTATTTGTTCATTGCTTGTCAGAGAGGAACACAAAATTCTGTTTAATTTTTTAAGAGCTAACCTGAGTTTCTGTGAAGGGAAACATTTCATGTAATGCAGTTATAGTAAACACTGGAAAGATTTATTATAAAATTATATTCTTGTATGCTTTGTAAATCTCATTAGAGTTTTGTTTCCCTTCAGAATAGGACAACTTAAATTTGTTAATCTTAATAGAATCAGGCACTGCTCACAGAAAGAACACAAATTGTGAAAATTAACATTGTTCTTGTTCTAATATATATATTTTTCCATTTCTGTCATGCTTGGAAAACTAGTAAATGTTATGTCTAAGATAAAATGGAATGGTTGCTGAATTTACTTCTTATAAGAAGTAGTAGTGTGCAATAAAGCTCTTAGCATGAACCAGTGAGAGGCTGTAAAGAGATTATAGTTTCTAGTACTATACTACTTTTAAGTAGCTTAAACTTTACCAAATGGGTTAAAAGTTCAATGAATTGACACCTTGATGTTATGATAAAATTTTAACTAAGTTAAGTGTTCTGTGAGCCCTCACTTTACCTTTAATTTTTGTCTTTTCAAACAACACACTGTGTTTGGGAAGGGTGGAGTGGTAAGAGTCAGGGAGATAAGCTAAAATTATCTTTTATGGGATAACCGTATTCTGTGTCTGTTGGTTTCCTGTAAAATTAGTGTTAATGCAGGTGTTGCAGGAACATGAAAGGAATCATGAAAACATACAAGGAAAAATTGATTTTGCCTTCCTAGTTCTTTCAGAGGAAGTAAAGAAAACCTTGCTGTTTCTACCATTGTAGATGTAGATGGGAAATGAGCTCTTCTCCATTGGAGTGAAATGTTTTTAAAACTAGTTAGAGATGAAATTGAGCTTTATTTCAAAGAATAAACTCATAAAACCTGAGAATTAGAGACCTGCATTCTTAATTTTTGACTATGATATAAAGTCCAGATAAGAACTGCTCCAGAACTGCCAAGATAATTTTTGATGGGGTACAACTATGATCCTTTTTTTTTTTTTTAGTTTTTCTTTACTCTCCTTTGGTTCCTATATATATATATATATATATATATATATATTTTTTTTTTTTTTTTTTAACCTCAAGTATTTTTTTAAAATACACCTGTAATTTGGGCTAATTCAATAGTGACAACAGAAAACATGTCATACTTAACCCTTGCTTTGAAGTCTAAAAGGTCTTTTCATAGGAATAAGTTAGAAAGGTAATGAAAGAGGACTAATCAATTATAATATGTATATATAGGAAAGATAAAGAGATAATAAAACAGCATCCTTAATGGGTCAGGTGTTAAGCCAGCAACTGGGATGTGTAGAACATGGAAACAAACCCAAGGAACCTGGTTTAAACCCCACAGCTTGGGGTGGGAGAGAACTAAACTGAACAAAAATACTTTCTCTTCTTCCTTTCTGTAAAAAGATGGAATCCAAGACTGAAGAAATTTTTGATACTTTCTTCACTTTAATATATGTTTGATATTCTTGTCCTTAAAATTGTGCTTTTGGGAAGAAGACATAAGTTAGTCATGCTCTGTTTTAAAAGTAGGTAGGTAGAACCAATATATTTTTCAGCTAGTAAGTGTATACACTTCGTGCATAAAACTAAAAATTGGTGTAAGATAGTCATTAAAAACTATGAATATTTTAAATATATACAATCATTGTTTCTGTAATGATGAATATTCTGCTTATTTTGCTTTGTAATTATAAAGGAAGATTATTGTTTTAAAAATTATATTGCAACAATTTTGGGATAAACACTTTAAAGAGAAAAGCATCAAACAGTATGGAATGTGAGTGTTTGAAATTGTTTTATTCTGGGGATATCGCCTGAAAATATCCTAATGCTATAGCTGTTACAGCTAAATTGAAAACTTAAAAAAAGTTAGCCATATATAATTAATTACTGATTTTTATTTTGCATTAAAATAAGTGAAGAATAATAATCTTAGATTTTCAGTAAGAAAAGAGTTTGGTAAAGATTGGCGGTAGTGAGGAGTAGAATAAAAATTATCTACAACCTGACAATTTTAAAAATTATTTTGAAAAAATATATTACTTTTATTAAACAGTTTCTAAATAATGCAACCTATGCAGTGTACCAAATATTTAAGACATTAAAAAGAATAAGTTGTGGTACTAATTTCCTTTAATATAATATTTGTTCTTTTATCATTTCAAACTGTTTTGAATTAACTTTAAACTCAAGACTTGTAAGTAGTTGTACCCAGATACTCAGTTGTGCAATTTTTTGTATTATAAATATCTGGTTTAGATCATTGATGTTATATACTATCCTCAAATAATAGAACTCACTCTTATAATGACCTCTTATGTCTAGAAGTAGCTCAATCTGTGCCTTTAAAGTTTTTAAATTTACTCTTTGCCTTCTGTTTATCATTATAGTTTTCTTTATTTCTTTATAAATAGTGTGACAAGGAGGGACTACTTAATTTGTGAGCATTTAAGATGCTAGAGTCTAGGAAAGGGTGTAGATAGTAGTGACTAGTAAGAGTTATAGTGTTTAAAGATGCAGAGAGGTGGTCTCTTCTAAATTACTATGCATTGTCTAGATTTTAATAATTAAAAACAGATTCACTGAACATATTTACTTGATTTCATAATAGGCATTCTGTAATTTCATAATAGGCTGTTTCTATAACTTTTAGTCAACTATAGCTAATGTATTTGGTTTTGTGGACCAAATTTATGCTACCGATGGGGAGACTTCGATGGTCTGCCCCTTTTCAAGAAAACGAATCACAATGCCAAGTACATTTTCCTGAATATATTTTAGTCTTCATGTGTAAAAAACAAAACACCTTACAAATCCTCAAGAGTTTTGCTTGAATTTGATAGACTTACACTGCTTGTGCTGTCCAGGGTTTCAGTCCTGAGAAGCTGAGTGTGCATTTGAGTTTACCTTTTCTTCTGCAGCGTTTTCCTGGCATTAGTGAACATGACAAGTTAATATTACATAACACGCCTGGTGAGAATGTTAAGGAGCATCTTGTCCTTTTCAAACTTCTGCACATATTCCCAAATGCCAAAAGATGGCCCTGCTTATTTAGTCTCATCACAGTAACTGTTCTTAACTGGATTTTGATACTTCTAGCAACTGTATCTCTTCATTAACAAATACTCAAAATTTAGTATGATCTTAAATTTGAATTTGTGTAGAGCAACAAGAAAGGTGAGGATAGCAGGGATAAAAAGTATGTTAATGTAGAAAAATAGGCAACAATGTTATTTGCTAAACTATCTTCAGTAACAAGCATAAAGAAACCATAATATGCAGTACTTACTAGAAATATAAATGTTTTTCATTTTGTATTTTTTTATAAGAATATATTCTGGGAAAAAGATTACAAGTGTACTGTGAGAGTGCCCCTCAGATACCCCCCTCTCAAGTAGTAACTTGCTCTAGTTTCTACTCAGTTACCTTTTTGTTGTGTATTTACATACATGTATCTTTACCTATAGAAATACATAGTTTTGCAGGGTTTACATTTTTACAAAAATTGTGCCTTATTATGCATGTATTTTGCAACTTGCTTATTTCTCTTACCAACATGCTGAGGAACTCTTGTCTATATGCAGACTTGAATTTCATTATATTCCACATTTCTTTGGGTGTGTTTTGCCTTTTCAAATAACCTCTGATGCTCCATAAAACCTCCCCAGGGGCATCTGGTCATTAGGTGGATTTCATTAGAACCATAGCTTTAAATGCAAGTCAGTACTTACCTTAGAATCAGGGTTTACCTTAAGTAGGTAAATCAGAAATTTAGAGCAATATCTGTTCACACTTCATTTGAGGTATATTATTTTTGACATTGTTGACTGATAGAAACTTCAGCAGTTAGCTTTAGTAGATGCTTTTTTCACAATAGGTTTCTACTGGAGTGAAGAAGGGAAAGAGGGAAGTTTAATAGGGAAAGAATACAGGGTAAGCTAAAACAAGTCTATACAACTCTGCTTGGTTATACAAGACTTCATGCTACCAAAAATTAAGTTTGATCTGTGCCTTTAATACAGAGTAAAAACCAAAAATCCCTTTTCATATCATCTTTCAACTACCATCCCACATCCCTCTTTAGAGATAACCATTGCTAATCACTTGGTATGTGTATGTTATATATACATTTTTATTTATAATTGACCTTTATAAAATTTTAATTCTCTTAAAGCAGCTTCTACCCTGTATCAAATTCCATCCCCAGTCAACTGTCCAACTTAAACAAAAACAAGCTGGAATCACTTCTTTAGAAAAGTTAAATTAGTAGTGACAATTCATGAACTAGAAGTGAACTGCCTGACCCTTAAGATATTTTATGTGGTGCACCCTGGTGGATTAGCAGTTTCGTCAATCACCTCCAAAGTCTAGGCCACATACCCCTGGGTTTGGGTTAGTGTGAACAACTAAATAAAAATAAAGTACTTCATCCTCACTTCTCCTGCCTGTACCTGTCGTTAAAAATGTTAATAGGTTTTTCCTATATTAAAGAGTAACTTCAGCATTCTGGAGATGTCACATTATTGGTTCTGTCCCCTCTGAAAGTATACTGGGAAAGAGGAGTATGCAAGTTCAAACTCCTTCATAATCATGTAATTCTAGGTTGGACTTAACTTATTTGGAATATATTCCTTCTTGAGAGCATTGCAGTGTTACCAACGATTGGCTTATAAATACTTTTCCATTCTGTCAAGAGTATAAGCATGTGAGTGCTAGGACACAAAGCTAAAGTTTTGTGCTCCAGAATAACAAATGTATTCATATTAGACTGAAAAATTTCAGAGAGCAAGGTAAGCACAAATTTACATGATTTTGTTAATTGCTGCCAGATGGTCTTTTTAAAAAAGTTTTAACCCGTGTTCTGCTCATTGATTCTTCTCTCAATTTCACTTTCATTGTGTGCCAGCTATCTGTCCAGTGCAAGAAGCAAAGGAAAGAACCAACCTTCCTTTATTAGAGTTTAGAAATGGGGACCTAATGGGCAGCCTTAGCTAATCTAGCATATAAGTAGTTCGTGTCTGTGAGGTCAACCATGCATACATGTTCACATTCTGTATTTGATCACATATGTACCAGTCAGATTCTGAGAGTGAAGGAATTAGAATGACTGCAGTTTAAGTTGATAGTGAGTCTGAGGTAAAGGTAGAATTATTTTGAATTTTGCAAATAATTAACACATTTTCAAGCCAGATTAAATTTTTTTCTAGCTTCAAGGGGCAATTAAGTGATCCTCATTGCTTTTTCAGATGTAGCAGTGAAGAAACAGATGCCTTTTGCTTATTTAGACAGCTGCTCTTTTTTTTTTTTAAGTCTAGAAAAAATGCATTTTAAGAAGCAATTGTATTGTTTTCTTGCCTCTGACAGATGTTGTCTTGCTGCCAGACAGTAACCCAGGACACAAGCCACTACTGAGTCACTGTAGGCCTATTTGGAACTTGTAATAGTATCAGTTGTGTATTTCTAAATTTACTTTCCAATTTGGAAGCTTGGGTCCTTTTTCTCATACCTGAAATTAAAGACACAGGGCAAAAAGATAGTATTAGCAGTATATTATTCAAGTTAACTCAAATAACCTAGTTCCCTTGGTCTTTTTTAAGGAGAAAAAATCAAGTGAAACTGTTAGTTTAAAAAAAATTCCATGAACTAGTTACAGGGAATTAAGTTCTGGCACACCTTTGTGGCTCAGGCAGCTAAGGTGCTGACAACATAAAGCCCAAGGATCCGAGTTTGAAACAGAAACTACTGTTCATCTGTATTCTTAGCAATTCATAAAATATGGATAATTGCCAAGATCTAGTGGCAGTTCTTGAAGGGTAGGAGCACTGTAAGGGAAAAACTATATGCTCTGAGCAAGAACAAGATGCTCTGAGGACTTCTGACCCTCTGCTGCGTGACCAAATTACTCAACTTGTCCAAAAGCTGTACAATACAAGCTCCTCTCATCCAGTGATGGAATGAATCCCATTCAGTGGGATCGCTGAATCCCACGTAGGTTATATATAGAGAAATTATTCTACACATTAATTTCCTGTGTACAGGTTGCCCATTCCTCAGATACATGTCAACACACCATGCCCTCCACAAATCACCAAGTGTTCGTCATACTGTCCGGTGGGCTCTGCCACCATTTGTGTCCCCTCCCATTCTCTCTTGGTAATGTCAGTTCAATAGCAAGTGCCCAAGGGTTGGTTTCGTTTCATCTGTTTCTTTGTTTTGTCTATTCATATAACACATATGAGTGAGGTCATCTGGTGTCTATCTTTTGAATTGCTTCACTTAGCATAATCCCCTCTAGTGCCATCCATGTTGATTCAAATGACAGGGTTTCATCTCCTCTAAGGGCTGTGTAGTAGTCCAGTGTGTGCATGTGTGTGTGTGTGTGTGTGTGTGTGTGTGTATGCGCATCACATCTTTTTTATCCATTCACCTGATATTGGGCACTTGGATAATTTCCAGTTCTCAGCTATTGTCCCACATTGATTTTAAAATCTGATGTTCTCTAATTGAAAAAGGGGCAAAGTAGTCCCCAAGCCTCCGACAGATTTTCAGGACAACACCAGTATCACTAGATGTTTATGCTGAAGGACATCACTTGGGTAAACTAAGGAAGATGGTCAGATGACATTGCTAATTTACTGACAGACCTTCTATATGTTGGGTTGAGTTTGATATTTGCTAATTCTCCGATTCTTCAATATTTTATTTACAACACTGCCAGAACTAAAGCTGTGTCTCTTCCAATCCAAAATTGAAATAATTTGACTGGATGCAGAACTACTTGCAAAGTTTCATGTATAAGTAGTTCTCACATGTGGAATGTTTGACAGGAATATGATGATTAAAACTTGGAGGAATTCCCTTAAATGAAGAACTAAGAACTAAAGCTTAAGAGTGCAATATTGATTAGAGTTCCACTCAATTTGTTGACTTTTATTTGCCCATTTCTATTGCAACGGAATCCTAAGAACATGGGTGTGCTTAACTAAAATAAAAATTGGAAAGATTTATGATTCAAAATATTATAAGCCAACAATCCAAAAATAGCCATTTAAAGAACTATTATCTAAAGAATAATAGTATTTGCAGTGGTGCTTTAAAGAGATTTGCACTTAACGATAATGGAAAAGTTTGGGAATGTCCCTGGCCTACTTACGACTTACACTGACATTAAAGTCACTTTTAACATCATAGGGAAGATTAAAGCAGGTTCTGTGATCTTTGCTTACTAAGGTTAAATAATAACACTGAATCAGCACTCTCCTCTCCTTCCATTCCAAAAAATAAAATAAAATTTAAAAGCTGCCTTTCTATGATCACTTACACAGATACTTTCGGTCACTAAGCATTTATATGAAACAAAACTTATCCATATGCCACAATTTTTATCAACCCTGTCCTTGACTTTCTTTACCATACGTGCTTTCTGTTTTTATGAAGCCAATTAGGGCACTGCTTATTCTCTTCCAAAACAAACATGCAGGAGAACTTGACCCGTTCACTGTCATTTTTACCCTAGTGTTGAAAAGTGGGTAAAAGTGTTGTAAAAGTCAATCTGTAATAGAATAATGTATACTAAGTTTTTAGCTTCTTTAGTTTGTCAAGTTAATTTTGCTGTTTTGGTCTTATTTTCTGTTTGCTTTGCAATGAAAAATCACACATGCCAGTTTCTTATAATTAATTTAATACGTTTAATGGAATACGCAAATCATTACATTTAACCATATTAATGCAAATGAACTTTTCTGCCATTTTAATATACATACCAAGAAATGCTAAAAGAGAGCTCTGCAAAGTGTGTATGGGGGTACTCTGACTGAGAAGTAGTGAATCGGCAAGAAAAGAAAGAAAGCACAAAATAATCTTGAGTGTTTAGCTCAGGTTGTCACACTTAAGAGCTTTATCGATGGACATTTATCTATTTATCTGAATAAGAAATAATTAAAACCAAACCCTTATTTCAATTGTGTATTGTGTGTGGTCACAATTTGCATCATGATGTTATTGTTATTGTTAGTTCTCTGTCTTGATGGTAATATTTAAGTAATAGCACATTTGAAAATGTTTGCCTCTTTTCTGAGCTGGGAATGTGCTATGTACACACAGTCAATATAAATTCTAAAGAATACAAAGTCAAAAGAATAATTAGTTGTTGAAGTAGTGAAAGAACCTCACCATTAGATTTGAGAGGGGCTTTAAGGGAGAGTCTAGGAACAGTGTCTCATTATCCTGTAAAGAAAATCTACAAATAGTGATGTATTTTGTTAGACAGTGTTAAGAGCTATTTCTTGTCTGTATTTTCCAGAATTTTCCTCTTATTTCACTGTATCACACAACTTTTGCTAATTTTTACTTCACCTTATGAAAGTTTAATTTAGGAGTTAGAATTCTCACATATTTGAAATGGCCCAGGGAAGAAACATTTGCTTTATTAAGTAGAAATGCTAATTTACAGCATTTTTGTAGTATTTTAAAATATGGAAACATGATGTCTTTATCCATACTGTCTAGTTGAACTGGTGTAATTTGGAAATAATTTTAAATATAAGATCCCTAACTATAAGAACATATAGTTTCCTGTACAGTTTATAGAATTTAACCTGCTCTTTCATGCATGCAAACATGTTTGAGTTGGGTCTATTTGATTTTAGGTTTTAAAGATCATTTTCTCCCTCACATTATACCTAATGTGTGTAGTTTTTAAGTGAAATAATACATAGCTTTAGGAAAATGGCTCTGGACAGTGTATAAATATCACCAAGAACCTTTAAGCAAATCTGAGACTAAGAATTTTATTTTTTTTCCTATAATTTAATATGTAAATCTGAGGAAAATATACTTTTGTTGCAAATTATCTATGTGGAACTTTAAAATATTTCATTTTGAGAGAAGAAAAAAATTAGATGCTATGATGGAACAAAATTGAATAATATCGTTTTAGAAGAAAGTTAGTTTTGGTTTCATTTACGAATGGGACCTAACAAAACTGGTATGAATAAATGAATTGGGTAGATTCAAAGTTTAGCAGCACTGGTGTTGTTATTTTCATAATAGGGTCTACTTATAATAGGGTCTATGCAGAGCATTTTACTGGTACTTTGAAAGGTATACCAAATGTACTTCTAACTCATGTCTTCAAGGAGCTTAGAAACCTAGGGGAGAATGAACAAACAGATGTAAGAGAGCTTACAGGCCTTTAAAATGGAGGAGATAAAATCAGTATTTAAAGCTGATAGAGCAAAGTTGAAGAAAATCAACTGAAAAAAATCTTAAAACCAATAAAGTCATTGTGTATACAATTAGCAACAGAAATTAAAACCTTTTATTTATGTAAATAACTTCCAGTTAGAAGATAGTAATGGAGGGAAGGACCATTTTAAAGTAAGAACAAAGGAGAGAGAATACCTAGGAATAAACAATATGCAAGACTACAGAAAGAAAACCACATTTTTCCAGAAAAGAAAGTTTAAACCCAGAGAAAGTAATGCAATATTCTTGAATAGGAAGACTTGACATCATATACATGTCAGTTGTTAGCATGTTAATCTTTACATTAATGCAATTCCAATAAAAAAATCAGGAATTTTTAAGCGAGAAAGCGGATTCCAAAGTTCCTATGAAAAAGAAGCAAGATTAACTAGAAGAGCTCTGAAAAAGCAATGAGAGTAGAATAGTCATGAAATATTAAAATAGAAAACTCCAATAATCAAAACAATTTGGTTCTGGCATATGACTAGACAAATCATCAGAGCAGAAAAGAAAGGTCAAAAATAGACCCAGATGCAGAAAAGTGGTCCAGGATAAAACATGACAGTTGAATTCGGGAAAATGTGATTTACTCATTAAAAGGTGTTAGGACACCTGGGTAGCTATTTTCAGAAAAAATAAAGTTAGACTCATGACAAAATAAAATCACGTTTAGCACCTTTCAAGAAGACATGGGAGGATTTAAAAAGATATTAGTGTGGTAAAGGATTTTCAAATTTAATATAAAATCCAGAAACAATAAAAAATACATTTTTACTATTAGCTCATAATAGAGATAAATTTTATCACTATACAAAATAAACTTTTTGCAGCAAAAGCCACCTTAAGTAAAGTAATAAAAGATGAGAAATTTGGAAAAAATATTTGCAAATCATTTGATGCATTGCTTAATAATATTAAAAAAGAACCCTCCTAGAATTCAATGAAAGTTAAGTTCAATCATCCAAAATGAAAAAGGTCCAAAACTATCAACTTTTCACAGAAAAGTATATAAATGACTCAAAATGAAAATTCTAATTTATTATTAAGAGAAGTACACAATAAAACTATACTGATACCAGTTTTTAACCTATTTGATCAAGAAAGATTTAAATTTTTATAAACACTATTACATTCTAGATAGTACTGGTAAGAATTGGAGAACAAGTACTTGTGCTGGAAGAGTTGTAAATTGGAAAAACCACTGAAGATGGCGTGCTATGCACTCTGAATTTATTCACTCAACCACCAATTTACCTTCCTAAATGGGGAAGTAGGAAAATAAATACATTTTCTAGAATGTTTTGTGTAGGTAGAGTTCTGGAAGCGAATTGTATTTTTCCCAAGCAGTGTATGTTCTTATGATTTGAAAAGAGAAGTGAGGCAAAGGTCATCTTCTTAGGGTTCTTACACGTTGTTAGGTTGTAAAAAACATTTCTATGCAGCAGTCATCAAAGATCCAGAATCCCAGATATAGAGAGTAGTGTGTAGCATGGCTGTATAAGTTTATACATATAAATTCAAACATAGACATAGATATAGATATATTGCAGTTACTTTGTTTTACACATTAAAATAAACTCATATGTGTAGGTTCCTCATGTGTGCAGTTTCCCCCTTCCTCAGATATACGTCAACACACCCTGGCCTCCACCAAATCACCAAGTGTTCACCACTGTCCAGTGGGTTCCACCACCATTTGCTCCCCAACCTGTCCCATTCCCTATTGGCAACCTCAGTTCTATTGCAAGTGTCCAAGGGTTGGTTTTGTTTTATCTGTTCCTTTATCTATTCATATTCCACCTGTGAGTGACAGCATCTGGTATCTTTCTTCTTTTGATTATTTCACTTAGCATAATTCCTTCTAGATCCATCCATATCGATTCAAATGAAAGTATTTCATCTCTTCTAAGAGCTGTGTAGTATTCCATATTCCAATGTTTATATATATATCACATTTTCTTTATCCATTCACCTGATGTTGGGCACTTAGGTGGTTTCCAGTTCTTAGCTATTGAGACTAGAGCTGCAATAAACATGAGAGTGCACATATCTCTGCAAATTAGTGTTTTTGTCTTTCGGGTTTATAACCAGAAGTGGGACAGCAGAAATTTCATATTCTGCTTCTTGAGGAATCTCCATGCTGTTTTCCATAGGGGTTGTACCAATTTGCATTTCCATCAACAGTATAAAAGTGTTCCCTTTTCTCCACATCCTCGCCAACATTTGTTGCTTCCAGACTTTTGGATAATAGCTGTCTCTCAGGTGTAAGGTGACATCTCATTTTTGTTTTGATCTGCATTTCCCTGATAGCCAGCAAGTAGGAATATCTTTCATGTGTCTGTTGGCCATCTGTATATCCTCTTCAGAAAAATGTCTCTTTAATTCCTCTTCCCACTTTTTGATTAGATTGACTTTTTCTTTTATTAAGTTTTATGAGTTCTTTGTATATTTTGGATACTAACCCCTCGTAAGAAATATGAAATGCAAATATCTTCTCTCAGTAGGTTATCTTTTTGTTTTGGTGATGTTTTCTTTTGCTGTGAAGAAGCTTTCTAGTTTTATGTACTCCCAGTTGTTTATTTTTCTTTTTGTTTCCCTAGATGCTGGACTTGAGTCCCCAAAGACCTCTGTAAGGCTGAAGTCATGGAATGTCTTTCCTATGTTGTCTTCCAAGAATTTTATGGTTTTCATTCTTATGTCAAGTCTCTAGTCCATTTTGAGTTGATTTTCGTGAATTAATTTAAAGAGTGATCTAGTTTCATTCTTTCGCATGTGGCTGTCCAATTAATCCAACACCATTTATTGAGGAGAATTTCCTTTATCCATCATATGCTTTTGGCCCCTTTGTTGTAGATGAACTGACTGCATGTAAGTGGTCAGTATCTGGTGATTCGGTTCTATTCCACTGATCTGTCTCTGTTATAATTCCAGTATCATACCATTCTGATCACTATCACATTGTAGTAGAGCTCAATGTCTAGGAGTGTAATCACTCCAGATTTGTTCTTTTTTTTTTTCATAATTGCTTTGGCTATTTGGGGGTCTTTATAAATACTTTTTCTTTTTCACTTACTTGTTGATGAATATTTTATGTTGCTTTCTGTTTGTTATTACTACAAATAAAGCTACTGCAAACAGTTGTGGACAAGTCTTTGTAGAGACAGATGCATTTATTTCTTTTTAACTATCTCAAGTAAAATGACTACATAATTTGGTAGGTATATGTTTATTTTTCAAGAAACTGTGTTTTCGAAAGTATTTGTTCCATTTTATGTTTCCATCAGCAGCATATGAGTTTCAATTTCTCTACATCCTTGCCAACCATATGATCTGTCTTTTTAAAGTATTATCATTCTAATAGGTGTGTGCATCATTGGGATGTTAATTGGTATTTACCTAATGAAAAATGATATTGAGTATTTTTTCATGTACTTATCTAACTTCTATGTATATTCTTGATGACATGGCTGTTCAAATGTTTGCTAATCTTTTATTGTTCTTTTAAATGTAATTTTGAGAGTTCTTCATATATTATGGACACCAGTTCTTTATCAGATACATGATTTGCAAACATTTCCAGCAGGTCTGGCTTATCTTTTGATTCTTTTGATGTCTTTCAAAGAGCAGAAATTTTAAATTCCAATGAAGTCCAGCAATCTTTTCCTTTGTGGATTGTGATTCGGTGTTATTTCTATGCACTCTGCTTGGCTCACATGCACAAAGATTTTCTCCCATGTATTCTTATTAAAGTTTTATAGTTTTAGATTTTATATTTAGGTCTATGATTCATTTAGAATCACTTTTTTGTGTGTGTACAGTACAAGTTAGGCATCGAAGTTTTTTTTTTTTTTTTTCCTGGAGCACCATTGTTGAAGAGACTACCCTTTTCCACCACACTGCCTTTGCATCTTTGCTGAAAATCTCTTGTCCATAGATGTGTGGTTTTATTTCTAAACACGATCCCATTGATTTTTCTTGATGCCAATAACATGCTATTCTGATTACTGTCAGTTTACAGTTGGTCCTGACACCAAGTGGTGTTAATTTTCCAACTTCGGTTTTTGCAAAATTGCTTTTGGTTATTCAAGGTTTATTTCTTCATGAATTTTAGAATTAACTTGTTAATTTCTATAAAATTTGTTTTAATCCTGTTAGTATTCTGATTGTGATTACATTGATGCTATAGATTAATTTTAAAGATAGCATAGCTTTCCAGTTATTTAAATCTTTCTCTCTCTCTCTCCACCGCCCCCACCTCCTTGCCTCTCTCCTTCCATTCTTTCTTTGCTTTCCCTCTCTCTTTTCTACCCACTCCCCATTGCAGCTCTCAAACCCAGGTCCATGAGTTTCAAACCCTGCACATTAGCCACCTGAGCCACCAGTGTGAGCGGAGGGTTCAAGATTTAATTTTTTGTAGTCCTGGCCCCAGGTCTTGAACGAAAGGTCTATAGGCTGTACCTGGTCTGCACCTTAGTCCCCTTAGATGTCTGAGCCAAGGGTTGTGCCAAGCTTCTTTAATTTCTTTCAGCATTGTTTTACAGCTTTAGTGTACAGATCTTTTGCCAGGTTATTTTTCTAGCTTCTTCTTGTTTATGATTTTATTGTAAATATATTTATTTTTGTTTGTTTTGTTTCAAAGAACAGGTGCAGGCAGGAATGAAAGCGAGTAGACAGGGAAGCAGGAAGAGAGAGGAGGAAGTAGCAATTTTATCTTTTAATTTTTGTTTAGTTATTCACACAGGTTGTTCTCCATGCTCCCCCTTCTCCCCCCAAGTCCTCTGGGACTTGAACCCAGAGGTGTGCGGTCTTCGCTCCTTTGAAGGCAATTGTCCTAACTGCTGTGCCAACAGGGTGCACCAGATAAGGAAGATATTTTTGGTATATGGAGCTAAAGTTTAATTAAGGCTGTTACCCTTACCCATTGATATTTCGATTTGGAATCCAGAAACAACCTCTTATCAGAGAAACCTATATTAAGACAGAGAAAAAGTCTTGAGGCAAGGTTTTATCATATGAAGTAATTCTCTTGTGTGAGGACCCCCTTCTCTCTCCTTGACACCCCACTCCCATTTCCCATACCTTAGACAGCTCTTTGGTATAGTCCACTTACTTCAGATTTTGCTGCCATGTAAATTTTCCAAACCTATGTCATTATATCTGGACTTTCCTCCTGTTAACCCTTTCTGATGTTTGTTTGTTGAGTCTGTGAAAACTTCAGAGGATGAGGGGATTTTCTTTGCACCCAGACACTAACTATCTACATAGAGATTTATTATGAGGAATGGGTTCATGCATTTATGGAGGCTGAAAAGGTCTATATGCAAAACTGGAGACATAGGAAAGCAAGTGGTGTAGCTTGGGATTACCCACTAGTCTGAGACCCAATGGTGGAAACTGTTGTGTAAATCCCAGACCTAGAGTAAAAAAAGATGAGATGAGACATCTCAGTTCAAGTAGTGAGGCAAGAAAAAAAGGGAAAAATTCATCCTTCTTTCACTGCTCTATTCGTGCCCTTAATGAATTAGATGCTCAACCACAACGGGCAGGGCAATCAACTTTACTGATTCAAGCAATTCAAATGTTAATGTCTTCTAGAAACACCCTCACAGATACCTGGAGACATAATTTTATCGGGCACCCCAGGACCCACTGAAGTTGATGTGTTACACTAAGCATCACACTATTTATCCCTTTAATTTGTATTATTTATAAGGATCCTTTGAAAGCAGTTCTGCTTATTGCTAAAACAAGTTTGAAAATGATATGTTTGAAAAACAGGTAAAGGAAGAAAAAAAAATACAAAGAAAGAATAGGTGACATAGTTCTCAATAGAATCATTTGGGGGAGTTTCTATACCAATGCCTGGACACCACTCCCAGAAATATTGTTCAGGGATAGGGAATGAGCACTGACATATTTTTTAAATTTCAGATGATTATAATGTAAAGCTAGGGCCGAGAACCAGTGCATAGGTAAGCTGTGAGAAATAGAACAGATTGTAGGGGAAGATGAAAGTAATTCTGCTGAGAGCAAAATGTCCCCAATGGTTACTTAAAGTCTGTTTTAATAATACTGAAAATAGAAAGTTGCTGTTCCTTTTTTTTCTTTCTTTCTTTTTCTTTTTTTTTTTGTAGCCAAGACTAGTAATTGGATGCAGACACTTGAGGGGACATAAGAGCAAGACCAAGTACTTAATGGCTAGTTATGGGACACTAATAGCAAATAAAAAATTTAGAAAAAAAATCCTTCTTCCTTGTAGCTTTCTAAAAGGTTAATTATAAACCAGTTCTTTCAGCCCTTAAATTACTTTCTGAGAGTGAATTGGAAAGAGGAGCATTAATTCTATTAAGAGATTGTGGCTCTACTGTAGATTAATTCTTATTAAATGGTACCCTGTTGTTCATTTTTCACCACAAAGAGGCCGACTTAATCCTTGTTTTCAGCTTGCATATTGAGCAATTCTGGATAATTGCATGTAGAATGATAACCTTTATCACAGGCACAATCCAATACTGAGAAAAATGTGTTCTCGGAAGGCAATTTCAAATTCATAAAGTGAAACTTAGTATCGTGGAAAGAGAATATATGAACTTCATCGTGTGGTATTATTATTCCCAAGGGAAATTTCCAATATTCTGTGATTCAATATAGACTCAGGATAAATACATGCCAGCAGACCTGCTAATAACTTAGCCACATGTAACTTATGAGCAGGTAAATATGGCTAATTAAAGGTTACGTAATTTGGGTCACGGGCACCTTTTTAAAAAAATTGAGAATTTGCCTTATGAAAATACATTTCAATAACAGAGATTGTTATTGTAGCATGTAAAGAAGGTTATGTTATAATCCAGTTCTTAAAGAGTAAAGTATTTTTATAAGATATATTGGAAGTTTTTTCTCTTCAGATTAACTGGGTTTTGTGCGTAAAATTGATGAAATGGGTTACACAAGAATTGATTTTTAAATTCCAAAAACAAAAGCATTAAATGAAAAAGCATTAATAGAAATGGATATTACATTATTCTGCAAGTGCTTGTTCTTTTTTATTTTGTAATGATTTGTGTTCTCTGATATACTTTATCTCATGCTTGACTGATTGCAAGTGTGTATTCGCTTTTGGCAATTTAGCATTAATTGTAATATACTGTAATCCAAATTACAGTCTGTCATTTTCAGGCAAATTGTGAAGCACTGTAATTGTATTTTAGAGTTCCACTGCCATTGATTATAGCTACCTCATTTGTGTTTTAATATACCATGACAAATTTGTGAATGGAAATACAATCTGTAACAAGCCAGGAAACAAGTATTGTTCTTCCTATTATAGCGGCAAGAAAATTATTTCTTAACAAATGAAAAGAGAAGAAGATAGTAAGACAGTAATAAGGATTCATCTAAGGATGAAAAAAACACTTCCATTTTCTAACAGTGCATAAAAATAAATGAGCCATGATTTAAAAAAAAATTTTTAAACGAAACATTAAAAATTTTAATTAGCTTAAAAAATCTGTACTAATACAAAATTCTCTAGTTTATGCATTCAAATTTCCATATACTATTCCACAGCTTGCCTGACATTTTCTCCCTGGTGGTCAGCTAGAAAATTTTACTATTTTTGCTGCTGTGAATATTTTTGTGTACGACTTCTTACATTTGGAAGATTTGCCACCTGATGCTTGACCATTCCCTCAAAAGAGCTAGACTAAAGCTAACATATGGCTAAGTTGTGCTTATTTTTAGGAAACTGCTGAATGACCAGAGCTATACAACTTGCCAGTTTTACAGAAGACAATGGAATCTATAACTATGGATTACAAAATGATGACTCAAAAACTGTCTTGGTTCTGAAATGTTTTCAGAACGAACATGGGAGCTGGTTAGAATTGGGAATCAGGCAATGCAGAGGTGAGAAAGAGATCAGGGTCAAGAAGAAGACCATATTAAATCCACACCCTTCTGCACCATGACAGATCCAGTCCAAACCAAATTAGGACCAAAAATAGACAAGATCCACGATTCCTAGAACACTCTGCCCCTTCTTGGAAAGTCTGCAGATGTCAGGGACCTAAACATTGTCCCTTTCCTCCCCTTCCTTTGCAAAAAAGGAAAATACACAAAGTATTCACCATGTGCCGGGATTGGGGAAGACTTCCAGAGTGTGAGCTCCCTTTCCCACTTTGGCCAAAGGAAAACAATTTTTTTTGTTGGTTCCTACTTGTAGTGCTTGACCTTTGTTAGCTGATGGGGAGAAGCACTTAGAAGATATTGTTAATAGAGTAACAAGGGGATATAATTAGAAAGGGATTTTTTGGGTTACAATTTGTATCCTCTATTTTACTTAACACACGTATTGCGAGAACATTTAATATGATATCTACCCTTTTGACAAAAGTGTAAGTATACATTATTGTTGACCATAGAACTCTAATGTGGTTGGTACAGACTGCCATCTGTGAGAGGTTTGATTGCCTGGTGACAGACCACCACTGGGACAAAGACCAGGTTAGTTAAAGCAGAGTGAGATCTTTATTGCTTTGCAGAACAATGGAGAAGGGGACTTTGTGTTCCAAAGCAAACTTCTCCCTTATGTCTATTAACTATAACTTCCCATTTATCCCTCCTCTTATTCCCTGTCAACCACCGTTCCGCTCTTTAATTCTATGAATCCGACTATTTTATTACTTCATGGAAGTAAAATCATAAAGTATTTGTTTTCCATGACCAGCTTATTTCACTCAGCGTAATGTTCTCAGTGTCCTATCAGGGTATTAGCACTCAGCACACCCGGGTGGCTCAGGCACTGTAAGTCCGTGGCTGGGGTGTGGACCATGTAAAGCCTAGGGACACAGATTTGAGATGGGTGGCTGGAGGAAACAACTAAAATAAAATAAAAAATGAAGGAGCGTCCTCCTCTTCAAAAAAAAAAAAAAAAAGCAAGCAAAGGAATCATTTAAATATTACCACTCACATTTCAGATTTCCTACTTTTTTAAGACTGACTAGTATTTGTCACGCATATGTTTTCTGTATCTGTTTATATATTGATGGACATTTACGATGTTTCCATATCTTGGTTATTATAACTAGTGCAATGAAGACAGCAGTACTGACGTCTCCTTGAGTCCTGACTGAAATTCTTTGGATAAGTACCAAGATTGAGCTCGACAGATTGCATGATAGTTCTTTTTTTATCTTTTATTTTTTAAAAAGAGAATGGAAGGGAGAGGAGGAAGAAGCATCTAAAGAAGGAAGGAAGAGGAGGAAGCATCTTTATCTAGTTATTTATTTATTTTGGTTTTGTCCCTGATCCTGGGTCCTGAAGCCAGGACCTTGGGCTTTTATAGGTGATGTGTGTGCCAACATCTCAGCCACCTGAGCCACAAAGATGTGTCCCCTTCTTACATTTTTTTGAGGACTCTCCATATGGCTTTCCATAGTTTATTTTTCAATCCTACCAACAGTGTGCAAGAGCTCCAGTTTCTCCTTATCTTCATCAACATTTATTGTATTTTGTTTTTCTTGATAAGAGCCCTCCTGACAAGTGTAAGATGATAATTCATTGTTTTTGATTTTCTTGTTGATTAGTAATGATGAACACTCTTTTTTAAAGGGAAGGTGCAGGCAGGAAAGAAGGTGAGCAAGCAGGAAGGCAGGCAGGCAGGCAGGAGGATCGAGGATAAAGAAGCATTTTATTTATTTTTATCTAGTTCATCTAGGTTGTTCCCCTCTGGTCTGGGGACTCAAGCCCAGATCCTTGTGATGTATGTGGAATGTGCTCTGGGTCAGAGGCAGTGGGCCTAACTACTACTCCATCAGTGGTTGACAGTTTTTCATATAGCAGTTCGCCTTTTGTATGCCCTCATTAGAGAAATGTCTATTTAAGTCCTTTATCAAAGTTTTCAGTGTGCTGATCTTTCACTTCTTTGGTTAAGTGTATTCTTATTTATTTATTTTTTTGTTAATATAAAATCCTTTAATTATAAGAATTCTCAGCAAATTGACTATAGAAGGAATGTACCTCAAAATAATAAAGGTCATATATGAAAAACTTATAGCTAATATCATACTCAATGGTGAAAAATGAAAAGCTTTCCCTCTAAGATAAAGAACAAGAGTGCTCACTCTCATCATTCCTAGTCCATATACCACTTACTGCGTGTACTTGTTGGATTCAGAACAAATGCAGCAAAGAAGTCCTTTTGAGAATTTATAGATTTAAGATTTATATTAGAAAAGAAGAAAGGAAAAATAATGTTAAGATAAAGATATAGGTCTAACTTAAGATAATAGAAAAGGAACAACAGACTAACCCTCAAAGAAAGTATGACAAAAATAAGAACAGAATTCAATGAAAGAGAAAACTAAAATATAATAAAGAGAAAATGTTTAGAAATTGATTCTATGGAAGTTTTAAAATAGAAAACCCTTTGATGATACTTAAGTAATATTTTAAAAATTTTTAAAAAATTTTAGGAAAAAGGAAGCACATGCAACCAATATAATGAATGAAAATAAAAATCACTATAGTACATTTGAGATATAAAAGATAACAAGGAATTATCAATTTATTTATGGCCCCAAAGTTTAAATGGATTAAGAACTATCTAATGGATTGAAATTATCTGTGGCAACATGACTTAGATAAGACTGTAGACCACCTATTTCAACTTTTCACAAGGAAATTTTGCCTGTCATTAATAAATTTGTACATAACAAACTCTTCTTTTGAAAATTCTCACAGATCAATATATCTAAGACAGTACACTGCTTTTTTGCACAGTTTGTAAATATTTATAACAATTTACACTGTGACAAGTGGCAATTGTCTCTTCAAGATCTCTTTTCACTTTGTTCATCAAATCCTAAACTTTTATAGCACACATTTGACTAGTTCCAAATAGCTCCTTGCCTTAAAACACTTGAACCCAGACTCAAAGTCCCAACATATTTCTTACTGACCTCTTCTGGCACACTAATAAGAATCTGTCATATTGTGTTTTCTATTACTGTGGTAACTTAAAAAACATTGATATATACTGTATCTTTCATTCACAGTGGTACATTCATTTTTAATATTGACATCGTATCTCAATCTATATTTCACATCACAATCTGCACCAGTGTCCTTTACCACCATGTTTCCCCTCTTTCCTTCTTTCCCTCCTCACTCCCCAGCCATCATCTTGTGTCCTGAGAGTTTCCACTGAGGTTTGTTTCATCTTATTATATTTCACAAATGAGTGAAGCCATCCTATATTTTCTTTTTCTTTCTGACCTATTTCACTTAACATGACCCCTTCCAATTCTATCCAGATAGTTGCAAAGGGCACAACTTCATTTATTTTAGTATGTGCATAGAGTTTCCCTGAATATATATACCACAACTTCTTTATCAAGTCATCTGTTATTGAACATTTAGGTTGTTTCATGTCTTGGCTATGGAGAATTGTGCTGCTATGAACATTGGGGTGCAGATATTTTTTGATTAAACATTTTGTATTCTCTGGGTATATACCCAAGAGTGGCATTGCTGAATCAAATGGTAGACTCGTCTTTATTTGATTAATCTCTATACTGTTTTCCAAAGGTACTGCACCAATTTACATTCCCAGTTACAGTGTAGGAGGGTTCCTTTTTCTCCACATCCCCTCCAACACCTGCTATTTCCAGTTTTTTTTTTTTTTGTTTTTTTTTCATCTAGGCCATTCTCTCTGGTGTGAGGTGGTGTGTCATTGTAGGATTTTTGTTTTGTTTTGTTTTGCATATCTCTGCTGATGAATAATTTTTTTCAGGTGTCTGTAGGCCATTTGTGTGTCTTCTTTAAGTAGGTGTGTATTCAGACTTTTTGCCCATTTTTTGAGTGACTAATTTGCTTTTTTATTGTTGATGTGTGTGAGTTCTTTATATATTTTGGGGATTACGCTTTTATCAGATGCATACTATGTGGATATCTTCTCTAATTCTGTGGGATGTCTTTTTGTTTTAGTGGTGGTTTATTTATCTGTGCAGAAGCTCTTTAGTTTGATGTAGTCCAAATTGCTTAGTTTTACTGTGACCTCTTTTGCCAGATCTTTCCCAAAGATCTCTTTGAGGTTGAGGTCATAGAGTGTTTTTTTCACATTATGTTCTAGGTATTTCATAGTATTGGTTCTAATGTCCAGGTCTTTGATTCATCTTGAGTTAACTTTTGTGTATGGCAATAACGAGTAATCTAGTTTCCGTGTTTACCGATGTCTTTCCAGTATTCCAAGCACCATTTATTAGACTTTCCTTACTCCTTTGTATACTTGTGGCACCTTTGTCATAGATTAACTGTCCATAAAGATGTGACTTTATTTCTGGGTTCTCAATAATATTCCACTGATCAGTGTGTCTGTTTTTGTTCCAATATGAGACTGTTTTGATGATGATAGCTCTGTAACATAGTTCGAGGTCTGGAAGTGTGAGTCCTCCACTCTTTTTTTTTCCCTCTTAAGATAGCTCTGGTTATTTGAGGTCTTTTGTGATTCCCTAGAAACTTCAGTATTGCTTGCTTCATTTCCTTAAAAAATGTCCATGGGATTATGATGGGAATTGCATTAAACCTATGTATTGTTTTGGGTAGAATGGCCATTTTTACTATGTTAATTCTTCCAATCCATGAACACAGAATGTTTTTGCATCTCTTTGTGTCTTGTATTTGTATGTTAAGGTCTTGTAGTTTTTATTATAGAGCTCTTTCACTTCCTTAGTTAAGTTTATTCCCAATATTTGATCTTTCTTGGTACCACTGTGAACGGAATTTTTTCATATACTCAAATATATTATTATTGGGATATATTTTTTATTATCGTAACTTATTCTACACATTAAATAAGTTAATATGTATAGGTTCCCCATTCCTCAGATATCTCAGATATATGTCAATACACCCTGCCCTCCACCAAATCACCAAATGTTCTTCACTATTGTCCATTGGGCTCCACCACCATTTGCGGCCCCCCCCACCCCCGCCTTCATCCCATTCCCTATTGGTAACTTCAGTTCTGTTGCAAGTGTTCAAGGGTTGGTTTTGTTCCATCTGTTTCTTTGTTATGTCTATTCACATACCACCTATGAGTGAGGTCATCTGGTGTCTATCTTTTTTCTTTTGACGTATTTCACTTAGCATGATCTCCTCTAGATCCATCCATGCTGATTCAAAGGTCAGGATTTCATCTCTTCTAAGGGCTTTTAGTATACCATTGTATATATGTACCACATCTTAATCCATTCATCTGACATCGAGCAATTAGTTCCAGTCCTTTGCTATCGTGAATAGGGTTGCAGTAAACATGGGGGTTCATAAATATAGTGAATGAGTGTTTTTGTATGTTTTAGGTAAATACCCAGAAGTGGAATGATGAGATCATGTAGGATTTCCATCCTCAACTTTTTGAGATATCTCTAGACTGTTTTCCATAGGGGTTGCCCCAGTTTGCACTCCTATCAACAGTGGGAGTAAAAATGTTCCCTTTTTTCCGCATCTTTGCCAACATTTATTGTTTTCAGACTTTTGGGTAATAGCTAATCCTTTAGGTGTATGGTTATGTCTCATTGTTGTTTTGATTTGCATTTCCCTGATAGCCAGTGAATAGGAATATCTTTTCATGTGCTGGTTGGCCATATGAATATCCTTTTCAGAAAAAAGTCTCTCCAATTCCTCTTTACATTTTTAATTGGATAGCCTGTTTTTCTATTATTGAGTTTTATGAATTCTTTGTATATTTTAGATATTAAGCCCTTGTCAGACACATGAAGTGAAAATATCCTCTCCCAGTAAGTAGACTGTCTTTTGGTTTGGGTAATGTTTTCTGTCATTGTGAAGAAACTTTGTAGTTTTCTGTAGTCCCAGTTGTTTATTTTTCTTTTTGTTTCCCTTGATGCTGGACTTTAGTCCCCAAAGACCTCTGTAAGATTGAAGTCATGGAAAGTCTTTCCTATGATGTTTTCCAAGAATTTTATAGTTTTCCTCCTTATATACAAGTCTCTAGTCCATTTTGCACTAATTATTGTGAATAGTAGTAGGGAGTGGTCTAGCTTCATTCTTTTGAATGTTTTGCAGTTTTCCCAACACCATTTATTGAAGAGACTTTCTCTATTGTATGCTTTTGGTTCGTTTGTCGTGGATTAACTGACTGTATGTGAGTGGGTCAGTTTCTGGTGAATCAGTTCTAGTTCACTGAACTGTGCCTCTGTTATTATTACAGCAACACACCATTTTTGACCACTGTTGCTTTGTAATGTGATTCAATGTTTGGTAATGTAATTCCTCCACATTTGTCCTTTTTTTCTCATAATTACTTGGCTATTCAGGGTATTTTGTTGTTCCACAGAATTTTTAAGATATTTTCTTCTGTTTCCTGGAAATAAGCCCATGGAATTTTAGTGGAGAGTGCATTAAATTTGTATATTTCTTTGGGTAAGATGATCATATTAGTGATGTTGATTTTTCCCAGCCATGAGTAGGGGATGTCTTTTCATTTTTTTGTTTTCTCTATTTCTTTTAAGAAAGACTTATAATTATCATTGTACAGGGTTTTTAACTCCTTTGTTAAGTATATGTCCAGGTGTTTTATCCTATTAACTTCTATTTTAAGTGGTGTGCTTCCCATGATTTCATTTTCTTCTAGCATGTTGTTTGCGCATAAAAATACAACGCATTTTTGTGCATTATTTTATAGCCTGCCACTTTACTGTATTTGTTGATGAGTTCTAGAAGTTTTTTGACAGTTTTTAGGGATATATACATACATATATATACATACATATATATACACATACATATATATACACATACATATATATATATATATATATATATAATCATGCCATAAGCAAATGATAGTTTTACTTCCTCCTTTCCAATTTGGGTTCTTTTAATTTCCTTTTCTTGCCTAATCTCTGGGTAAGAACTCCAGTATATTAAACAGCAGTGGTGAGAGTGGACAGTCTTGCCTTGTTCCTGACCTTAGAGGGCAATGCTTTCAATTTTTTGCCATTGACTATGATGTTGGCTGTGGGTTTTTGTACACGGCCTTTATTATTTTGAGGTATGCATCTTCTACCCCCACTTTATGTAGGATTTTTATCATACATAAGTGTTGGATATTGTCAAAAGCTTTCTCTGCATCTACGATATGATCATTTGTTTTTTCTCTTTGCTCTTGTTGATATGGTGCATTAGACTAATAGATTTATATATGTTAAACCATCCTTGCAGCCATGGGATAAATCGTACTTGGTTATGATGAATGATCTTTTTAATGCATTGTTGAATTCAGTTTGCTAATATTTGCTGATAATTTTTACTTCTATGCTAATTAGAGATATTGGTTTGTAATTTTCTTTCTTGGTACTGTCTCTATCAGCTTTTGGTATAAGTGTGATGTTAGCCTCATAGAAAGTACTTGGGAGAGTTCTCTGTTCTTCAATATTTTGCAAGATTTTGAGAAGAACAGGTGTTAATTCTTCTTTGAAGGTTTGGTAGAACTCATTAGAAAAACCATGTGGTACTGGGCTTTTATTTTTGTGGAGACTTTTGATTACCTCTTCAATCTCTTTGCATGTTATTTTTCTATTCAGGTTTTCTAGTTTTTACAGGTTCAGTCTTGGTAGACTTTATTTTTCTAGAAAGCTGTCCATGCTCTCAAGGTTGTCCAGTTTGGCATAGAACTGTTCACAGTAGTCCTTTATCATGTTTTGAATTTCTGTAGTATCTGTTGTAATTTCTCTTTCCTTTCTGATTATAGTTATGAGAACTTTCTCTTTTTTTTCTTTATGAGTGTAGCCAATGGTTTTTCAATTTTATTATTTTAAAGATCTAAGTTTTTGTCTCATTAATCTTCTGGATTGTCTTGTTTTCCATTTTTGCAAAATTTTGATTATTTCCTTTCTTTTGCTGATTTTTGGCTTTAATTGTTCTTATTTCTCTAATTCTTTTAAATGTAGGCTTTTTAAAAATTATTTTTCTTGTTTTTTGAGGATCAGATTGCAATGAACTTTCCTCTTAGTACTGCTTTTGCTGCATCCCATAGATTCTGGTACCTCACGTCATCATTCTCATTTGTCTCTAAGTAGTTTAAGTTCCTCCTTGATTTTCACTTTTACCCTAGAGTAATTCAGAAGCATATTGTTTAGTTTCCAATTGATTTGGTCTTCCAGTTTTCTTTTTGTGGTTGATTTCTAGGTTTAAGCCATTGTGTTCAGAGAAGATGCTTGGTATGATTTCAATCTTTGTAAATTTGTTGAGACATGTTTTGTGTCACAACATTTGATCTACCCTTGAGCATGTTCCATGAACACTTGAGAAGAAAATGAAATCTATAGTTATTGGGTTATGAGCTTGGTATATGTCTATTAGACCTATCTGTTTCAGATAGTCATTTAAAGCCGTTGTTTTTCTGTTGATTTTCTTTCTGGCTGATCTGTCCATTGTTTTAAGTGGGGTGTTGAAGTCTCCTACTATTATTGTGTTGCTGTTGATGTCTTTCATTAGATCTAATAATACTTGCTTAAGATATTTTGATGCTCCTTCATTTGGTGCATGCTAATAAGCATTATGTCTTCTTGCTGAATTGACCCTTTAATCATTATAAAATGTTCGTCTCTGTTTTTTGTTATGCTCTTTAGATGGAAGTTTGTTTTATCCAATATGAGTAGAGCTGTTCCTATTCTTTTGTGGTTGTCATTCAACTGTAGGATTGTCTTCCAAACACAGACTTTGAGTCTTTGTTTATCTTTTGAAAGAAGGTGAGTTTCCTGGATGCAGGAGAAATCTGGGTTATGCTTTTTAATCCATTCAGTCACTCTGCGTCATTTGACTGATGAGTTCAGTCCATTAACAGTTAGGGTAATTATTGATATGTAGCAACTTATTGTCATTTTGTAAATTGTCTTCTGAATGTTCCTCCAGACACTACTTTTGTTTTTCTCTTTCTCTTGTTAGACCAGATGGGTGTAGCTATGTTTTGATTGGTTTCCTTTTTGTTTACTTCTTTACTTTTTCCCTGGGGATCTATTTGAGTTTACCCTGAAGTTAGCATTAACAATTCTGTTTATTTCCTATCTTTATTTGAAAGCATATTAGTCTTGCACTCATTCTAACTATCCACAATTTTATTCTCTTGTCTTCCCACTCTTTACATTTGCAATCAGCTTTTTATGTGGCATTTCTTTATAGTTTATGGAGTATCCTTTAATATTTTTTGCAAAGCTGGTTTTGTGGTGATGAATTCCTTTAACTTTTGCTTATCAGAAAAGCTTTTTAGCATTCCTTCAGATCGAAACGACAATCTAGTAGGGTAGAGTATCCTAGGTTTAATATCCTTTTCTTTCAGCACTTTGAATATATTATGCTATCCTATGTGAATGGAATTTCTTATTCCTCAACTTCATTGTTTGTATATAGGAATGCTATTTTGTGTGTGTGTGTGTGTATGTGTGTGTGTGTGTGTGTGTGTGTGTGTGTGTGTGTGTGTTGATTTTGTATCCTGCCACTTTGCTGTATTCACTTATTGTTTCAAGCAGTTTTTTGTGGTGTCTTTAGGGTTTTCTAGGTATAATCATATCACCTGCAAATAATTATATTTTTATTTTATTTCTTATATTCCAGTTTGGATTCTTTTAATTTGATTTAATTGCCTTATTGCTTTGGTTAAGACTTCCAGAACAATGTTGAATAGTAGTGGTGATAGTTGGCAAACTATTCTTGCTCCACACCTTAGGACAAAAGCTCTCAATTTTGTACCATTGATTATGATCTTGGCTGTGGGTTTGTCATATATTGCTTTTCTGTAACTTTTTTTAAGAGAGGAAGGAAGGGAAAAGAGAAAGGAACATTTTAAGGGAGGAAGGGAGAGAACAAGTAATCACTTATATTAACTTTGCTTATTTACTTGAATTATGGACTCCCACAGGTCACAAATCCCAGTCCTTTGGCTTTACATGGTCCACACCCCAGCCACTGGCTTAGTGCCTGAGCCACCAGGGAACACCTTTATGGTAACTTCTGGTTACAGGTTTCCTTCGATAACACTTTTAGGGATGCTTTGGGAAACAAACTAGATAAATTGCCTCTTTTTTTGTTGAAACTCTATATAAAAGATACATTTGTAGTGCTGTTCATTCTTCACCAAATCAAGTTACAGGATAGCTCAGATTCATAGGGTAAGAAAATACATTCTGGTGAGACTTGGTGGAGTTGCAGTTTGGTCAACTACTGCAACCAAAGCATAGTCCACATGCATCCCCAAGACCCCGGTTTGCATCCTGGGCCAGGGAGAGCAGCCAGAATATGCAACAAAATTAAAATAAATGAATACTTTATCCTCCTCTGTCTTTGTGCTTGCCTGTGTACTCACTTTCAATCCTTCCTGTACCTTTCAAAAAATAAACAACAAAGAAAATATATTTTACCTCCTGATTCAAGGCACTGTAACTTCACCTTGCAAAGTAGTATACATACATGAAGGGATGGTAAAGTGAGATTAATTCTAGTAGATTTTTCATTCTACTACAGGGTGGGAGGAATCATTTACTGTGGTTTCTGAATTTTACTGAAAATCCTAGTTAAGATTGGCTGGTTTGTCAAAGATTATATATCAGTGAAATGGACATTGTTACTCTGATATCCCACTCTTCAAGTAAAACATTCAAACTTATTTGTATAGAATAAATGGGGTGAAGGTTTGGGGTTTAAACCCCAAAATTATCCTCATAAAAGAAGATATCAATAGAATTTTCAATAGAGTATAATTAACATATTATTTGATTTGAAAGTAATGTAGAAGCAGTCTCATAGAGTAGGAATTTTCTGAATTCTCTTCATCCACTAAATTTATACTCTTGGGGTTTCCAGAGGAACATTCTGCAGAAAGGTAGGAATTCCATTACAACTACAGCCTCTAGGAATTTCACACTCTAAAGTTGGCCCACCCTCAGCCTTTAGCAATTCATACCGACTTCTAGTTTGGACTTCCTACTGGTCCAAACATATGCATCTGGTATCTCTTTCCCAGTTAAATTTCCAGGCTTCTGACTTACAAGAATGTAAATTCATTAATTTCTATACCATCACAATTGAAGATTAAACTACTGATAATCCGAAGGAGCAAATTCAGTAGATTAAGTCATTAGCCCAGTCATATTGTATGTAAGGATTTACCTAGGATTGTCTCTTGATACCATCCTCTTCACTGGTCTTCATTGCTAACACGGTATAATACAAGAACTTTCCAATAATTGTTCAAAAAAACCCAGACAGACAGATTTTTAAAATTTTAGACAATACAAATTGCTTAAAGCAAACAGCTTGGTGTTTGGTATAGAACTATACTGTAGCTCCATAGGGTTTTTTGTACTTAATTTTTTACACTTCATACTCTTAACAGATATGGCCATCAAATAGTTCACTTCAGTTGGCTCTAAAGTATTCTTAAATTCCAGTAACAGAACTAGAACTTAAGATTAATGAATCTAACAGTTAATTAAATCGGGGTCCAAGTATACTACTGTATGTCTTTTCTTAATGTTCAATATTAACTTGTGGTTGGGGGCATGGAGTGAGGGAAAGTACACTATGTGATGAATATGCTATTATGTAGGGAACATTCAGATATGCTTAGATAGCATTTGTAGGGAAACAATCCCCCTCAAACTTTGGATGGAGCAGTTAGACAGCAAAAACTGTTATTTCAATTTATGCGAATATATGAATTTGCTAGTTTTGTTTTCCATTAGCTTCATCAGAGGAAGAGAGAGAGAAATGCTGTAGTTCCTGCCAATATAATTTGAAATGGTAATTACATTAGTATTTCTTCTTCTTCCCAAACAGCTTATAAATTTCCTGTTTTCTTTCTTCATTATATAAATAGAAAAAAGAACATTTAACAAAAAACTTAATAACATATTAAAGGAGAGAAAAATGTGAGTGGTTAAGAAATGAAGCTGAGAAGGAAACATTTGATACTGGGTACTATGTGCCTTGATAGAAGAAAACAGAAATACCTCCTTAGGCTTCGACAATAACTTCATTCCACAATACTTAGCTATGTTATGATTTAGAGATAAATGGAAACATCTCATGAATAATCAGCAGTTTGGGGAGCTACTTTTTATTATTTTCCCAATAGGTTTTTCATTTCTAAATCATCATAACATCAGAGAGAGAGAAAAAAAAATGGTATGTACAGGCTATCAGCAAGATACAAACAGTTGATATTTAAAACCTCCCTGCATATAACTATGCCTCGGGTTTGAAGTTTTTATTTGTTTTTCAATAGCTCTTTATTGCTTTTCCAGCTCACTTCTCTATTAGTGGAGACTCTTTTTGCCTATCATTGTTATGATGAAAAATTGTGTAGAAATCTTCCAAGAGAAAGATTTGATGTCCTGGCTAATTCTTAAAGAATGTGGAGTCATTTCCTAGTTGAAACAGATAGGTTTGGGAATGGAGAGCAAGGGCATCCCAAACTGAAGGGACCCTTTAAGTAAAGGAAAAATAGCCTAAGTTCAGGGAGCCATAAGCACTTTGGGGTCATCTGGAGTATAAAGTTTTGCAGGGAAAGGTAGAGAATAGGTCGAACAGTTAAGTTAAAGAAAGATTGGATTTCTTCTCATTGATGTTGATGGAAATCAGTGAATCATTAGTGACTTTGTGATGTAGACAAGAATAAGAAAAGATAAAAAGATCACCATGCTTCATTGTGGAGACAGGATTAGAAGGGAACAATATTTTAGGCAAGGAGTACAAAGAAGAACTGCAGTCATTCATTGGGGAATGAGAGGAGCTTTAGATATACTGTGATGAATAGCTATAGAACTATTACCTTTCAGTTGCATTAAGGGTTAAACAATTTTTTTCCAGTTGTGTATATATGGTGTTGTAGACATACAGACTACAGACATACAGACATACATATGTTTATCCCATAATCATTTCCCCCTTTTCCTTTGCTAATTACTCTCTAGTATCAAGTGGCCCAAAACTTAAAGGGATAATGACTTCTTTTCTAGACACATGGTAGCAAATATTCATTAGCTGAAGCAATCATATTTCCATTTCCAGAAAATGAAATTTAGAAATAAGAATGAGGTGCAATTCTGGTCAATGAGAGAAAAACTCCTGAGGTCTTTTTATCAGCCTTGAAAAAAAAAAAAAATCCAAAAAACCTAAGGAAAGGATTTTCTCTCTTCTGGCCTTTGAACACTTTGTACAAATATGGGCTTCTGCAGCCATTTTGAGGTCAATTGGACAGTTTTTGTCTTTTTTAAAGAGAGGCAGGAAGAGGCAGAAGAAGCATCTTTAGTTAGCTGTTTGTTTTTCATCTTGGCCCCAGGTCATGAGCCTGGGTTCTTGGGCATTACGTGGTCTATATATGGTCAGTCACCTGAGCCACAAAGGCATGCACCAAATTAGAGTTTTCAGACAAAAAGTCAGCATTCTGGAAATGAAAGAGCAGAAATACGTCAAGAAGCTGGGTCTTTGGTGACCATGTTGAGCCGATAAATTAACCAAGTCTGAAACTGCCCTCTTTCTTGAATTTTTGTTATGTGATATAAAACAAAATCCAATTACTATTTAATATATAATTTTAGTATCCAAAATGTGTTTATTGGTATGGTTTCCTATTTATCTTTATTCAGGCTGCTTTCATTCCTGCATCCATCTGAGGAAGCATCCTTCTATAAGCTTGCTTTCCATTCTGTAGACTGGCGGAGGACAGGGGGTCAGCCAACAAACAAAATATCATTGTGTAGGACTAAAAATGGCGGTGCTGTCATAGTAGCCTGGGTTTTTCACAGTCATGAAGTAGAAATTAGGTCTCTGCCCCAAGTACTTCTTGTGTTTCCTCTCCTGGAGAGGCCTGATCTCCAGGGGAGGTGCTTAATACATTTTTATTTTGATTGTCTGCTACTTGCATCCAAAGTCTTCCTAACTGATATGTGAAAATATACACTGAATTAAAAACTATCCAGTGGACATGTAAACTTTGGAAATGTACAAAAGAAATGTACAAGGAGATCCAGAGAATTTTCACTCGGTTTATGCTCTCTTCTTGGTACTGCTTTAAATAGTTAACCATTAAAAGTTTTAAGTCTAATTGTAAACAAAGGGGAAATATTGGTAAACCTATTGTGTTATATGCAGATATAAATTAACTATTATGTATACCTCAAAACAAGTTAACGTCAAAATGCAATATCCCTTCAATAAAAATAAATAAAAGTTTTTAATCAGACTGTTTTAAGGGTTCAAGAAAGGTAGAGATCAATGAGTAGTAGCAAAGTTGGGAGATTCTTAATAGATAATGTGTAACATGGGATAAGTTCTGAAAGACAAATAGGTCAGGGAACGAGGTGACAGGATCAAACTGAAAAGGTAATTAAATGCTGCATTTTCGAGAGGAGAGAGATCACTTTCAACTGAGAGGAGAGCATAGTTGACTAAGATAGGTATGTGTAATGAAGTCTCTATTCAACCATAAAGAAGCTCATGACTTTGGCAAGTCATTAATCTCCAACCAACTCAATTTCTTCAACTGAAAAACCTAGGGAGACTATCTTTAAAGTACTGTCCAGGTCTAAAGTTTCTTTAAGGTACTTATTAAGATTCATTTGTATCATATGACTTTTTCATTGCTACATTATAATTAGTGCATGACTATATAGTTCATGGGAGTGAATTTAGGTACTATAAAATGACTCGCTCCCATGAAAACAGTAATTAAGTTATAGGGAACTTTATTTACATTAATTTTTTTTAAAGGAAGGGAAAAGGTAGGAATTAAGGTGATTTGGTAAGTGGGCAGGAAGAGTGAGGAGGAAGAAGCATTTTTATTCAATTAATTTAGTTGTTCATCTTAGTTGCTCCCCCTAGTCTGGGGAAGCAAACCTGGGTCCTTTGGATGTATGCGGACTGCACTCAGCTGGAGAAGGCAGACCTAATCACTACTCCACCAGGGCACACCACATTAAATTTATATGCAAACTTCTTTTAAAAGCTTGTCTACTTTGTGTTAAGTGTACTATGATTTTCACTTTCAATATATTAAAAAACATATGAAACTTAAATTATGTTGAAATCCTGACACTGTTTCTTCCCTTTGTATAGAGACAATCACTGAAAGCAGTCTCTTTCCTTTTGAATGTAAAGTACAACTATAGCATTCCTAAAATGGGAACAGACTTAATTTGTTATCAAACCGTAGTGAGTGTTTACTATGGGTCATGCATTTATGCCAGTTGTGAGTCACAGAGATAAAAAGCATACTCCTTGTCTTTCAATAGTTCATAGTCTAGTAAGGTAAAGAAGACAGCTTAGTAAGGCATCAAGTATTTTATAGTGAGATACTGAGTATGCAAATGGAGACTCTATAACTGATGGCCTCTTGGTCTTGTCCAGCAGCTACTCCCCCTTTATCTGGATAGGTTCCTAGATATTTTTTTTCCCCCTGGAATCTATTCCTCCTCTCATGTCATGTGCTTTGAGTGGAACTATCAGCATATGATTCAAATCTAGTTAATCAGAACATCATTTACTTTGGGCCGAAGTGATTGTCTCAGGGATGGTTCCATAATACAAGCCAAGTCAAGTGGCTACAGTTAGAAGTAATGATGCTGGACACAGCATCGTACAATCAGGGAAAAGCAGACATTTGACTGTGGTTAGAGAACTGGGTTCGAGTGAGGAAAATTAAGAGATACAGCTAAAATGGTAGGCAGGAGAATTTATGAAGGAACCTTGTATATTATGTTGAGTATATGGTCATTTTCTCAAAGAGATGGGAAGTCATTAAGGATTTTTAAGCAGGGAGTTTACATGATCACATTTATGCTTTATAAAGATTAAACTGTTAGAGACGTGAATAACGAATTTGCGGAAAGTTGAAACAGAAAGCAAGGAAACAATTAAAATATAAATAAAAGTGCTCTTTCTCTTATCTTTGCCTATCTGCCTGCCTTCATTCCTGCCTACTCTTCATCTTTAAAAAATAAATTAGCAGGTGAACCTAGGATGGAGACATTTTCAATGAGAAGTCTTTAATTCCCAAATTTATTATATAAATAATAGCCCCATTTATTGAATATTCTATTCCTGGCACTCTAAGGGCTTCATCTTTCCTCTAAAAGACAAAGTATAAGAAACGTCATATTAAAATTTTTCTCTAACCACATTATGCTGAATTGGTGGAAAATTTAATCAGGATCTGGGTTATTATTAGGGATCTATACATACCCAAGATTGTATGAAGATTCTGGGGTCTTAATCTAGTACATTTGGGGAAGGGCTTCAAATTTTCACTCAATGCTGCACTAATACGCTTATTTTCTCCTGCTAATTTATGTCACTTGTGAGCTGCTTTGCTGATTCAGTGCCAAATCTGGGCATGGATTCTTGGCTGCCGTTGGAATCTTTGATGCCTACTGTGCAATCTCCCTAATGGTGCTATGTATCCATTCCCATCTAAAGTCCTGCCACCTCCCTCATCCATTAGGTTCCAAGTATTAACAGACCCGTGGTCCTCCTTTATTCCCACTGGTTGCCACTTAACCTCACAAGACCGGAAACGCCACTGTGCGAAAATTACCTCAGCTGGCACAGGTGTTTTGATACAAAGGGGCTTTTTATTCCGCCCTGGGAAAGGGAAGTCCCACATCTGTGCCAGAGCTGTCTGGTTAGTATTCAATCATTCTCCGGCTTTTTTTTTTTTTTTGTAACAGCACTGAGAGACAAATTAATAGCTTAATATATCGACAATCATCTTATTACACATGCATTGTCCACATGAGATCCTTCCCACCACTCCATGGGAAATGTGGCTTTAACTTGGAGGACGTTAGAAACTTATTTCAAGTGACACAGCTCTTAACTGTGTAGGAGATACGAGCTCTGTGGTATGGACTTTGGAGCAACCAGGGTGTGGTAATATCGCAGTTCCCATCAAAATAGCTTGCTCAAGGTCATGGGTGAATGGCAGTGTCCAGATTCAAACAAGAAACTTCACATACAGAATGGAAATGTCTCTGTGCCTGTTGGGATGGACGGCTGGGGTTCTTTTAATCTTTACACAGTTTTAGTATCTACCCTAGTTTTACAGATGAGAAACTGAGATGAAGTGACTACTTGTCTGCAGCAACAAAGCCAGGATCCTGTTTGCTGGCTCTCAATATAGTGTTCTTAGCTTCATACCAAACTGAAGCGGTCAGGGATGGCTCATAGACTCGCACGCAGGAAAAATAAAAAACCAACACACCCAATTTAGGGAAAATACGTTGGCACACGCGCAGTAAGCACCAGAAACTACCCTACCGGCCTCTGAGCCCTACTCTGCACGCAGGCGTCGGACGGCTCCTCCGGCCCCGCCCCGCCCCGTCCCTCCGCGACGTTCCCGCCACTCCCCGCCCCTTTCCCGCCCGGATGTCAGCTACTCTTACCGGATGTTGTTGTGAGACTGAGAGACACGTGAGTCACTGCGACGTCATCACAGGCACGCGCAGGAAACATGGCGGCGGTGGCGGCGGCGGGTGTTGGGAGCGGGAAGGTAAGTAACGGCCCCGGGGAGCACCCTTGCTTTTCTCTGAGACCGGGGTACTTTTACGCTTGAAGGCCGGCGAGGGAGGAACGCGGGGGTCTTTATGAATCATGAACAGCTTGTGGCGGATGTCGGAGAGGAGGACTTGGTGGCGTCAGCTGGCTTTCTCCGGTGGCTAAACCCTGGAATTTGGCGACTCGGCTCCTGTTCCTAGGCCAGCTAGGCCTCGATGCTATTCTGATCTGCTAAGGGCTAGGGTAGGGTGCTTCCATTTGTGTTACCTTCCTAAGGGACAAGTGGTTGCCTAGTTCCTTTCTTTTTATGCTTCACTTTTCTCTCATCTAGTTCCTTATGTCCACTCCTCACCCCACCGTCTTGTCTCTCTTTCTTTGAGGCGTTCATTTAACTTGCCTCTGCCTTTCGGCTTCACGGTAGTGAAGGCATCTTTATGCTCTTTGGGAGGAGCTGAAAACAGGTGCTGTGCTGGTGAGCGCTTAGAAGAAAAGAGTGAACTGGATCCACTTTACCAGATGGCCTAGTTGGTTGGTTGTTGGAAGCAGCGGGACGTGCTTCTAGTTAGGGAGCTGGAGATATACACCATCCCACGATTGTCTAGAAAGGCGTCAGTTAAGGTATTTACATTCTAGACGTCTCTATGATGTTCCAGTGGGATCATCTTCAGTACTATTTTACGAAGGTGTTTAGTGATACCCCTTAATTTGTTAGGAGCTCGGATTAGGTGCGGAAAAGATTTTGTTGTCTAGTACCTTTTCACGCTCCGAAGGCATATCGTAATGCCTTGTTTTTTCGGGCTGCCATGACCTGTCACTTGCAGCGTTTCTCATAACGGGAGTATTCCCTTAACAGTTGCGTCTAGCAGTCACTAATTTTACACTACGAACTGTTTACTTGTCGCAGATAACTTCCTCTGTTCTTGACATCTTCTCTCTGCGCCCCCCCAACCCCCCCCCCCCGCGGCCCCATCCCATTTTGACTTATTTAATAGCGTTTGGGTTTGGTATATGGACTATTAGACAAGGCGGCAGAATAACGAGTCTCGGTTTTAATGTTACCCTGAAGTGTGTTCTTGGGAAATTGAGCAAGCATAACTTCTCTGCCTTTCATATTCCCTATCTCCAGATTCCATGAAATAATAAAAGCATTAGGAAAAGGTCACATACTTCTATATTTTGACTATTTAAAATGACTGGTCATTGATCATTTTTGGATTATTGGTTGTCTTGGCAGTTTTAGTCTTCAGAGTGAATGCTGATACCTCTTTTTTCTCTCCTAGCCTGGGTTTCAAACTCCAGTCCTTGGACTTTACATAGCTTATGCGTTAGCCACGTAAGCTGCCTGAGCTATAAGGGTGCTCTTGATCTTCTCTTTTATTCATTACGTATTTGAAGGCTATCCTGTTTGATTTTTCTGTCGGTACTGATCCAATCTAGGTTTCTAAAAATCCTTTCTATTTGAACTACACTTCTTTCAGGTTTGGATTGATGTTAACTTACAAGGCTCACAGAAACGACATATGGTACTTAAAAAATTACAAATGCTGCACCACAGCCCAACTCTTCGGAAGTTAGAATTTCTCAGTGGTGAAATCCGGGCGTAGAGTAACTTTTCTAATAAGTCTGCTTTGCTTGTTTAACTTTGAACTTAGGAAGTGACGGAGGGAGGATGTTATTCTCTATTATATGGAGAAGCAGTGTAAGATAACAGGAACTTGGATCTGGAACTAAGCTAGTTTCAAAACCTAACCTCACACTTACTAATGACTTAAGTCAAGTTACTTAAACACTCTGTAATTGTCTCCTCGTCTATAATATGGGGTTGATGATGTCATTTAATAGATTATTAGGCAAATAAGTAATATATTAGAAAAGAAAGGTTGGCATATAGTATGATGCTGTAGGTTTTAGTCATCTTAATTTTTCATTTCCCTGAAAGTCATTAGTTGTGTATTGGAGAATTTTAAAGATTTAGAGTGTAGTTTTTGGAGGGTTGTGGACTTTATTTTTGAAGTGACCTCTGTTTTACTCATTTTTACTTTAGGAATTGAAAAATGTCTTGTTTTAGAAGTAATGTAGTTTTGATGAATTAAGCATCACTATGATAATTCTGTGGTTGGGATGGAACCTGATTGGGTTCAAACCCTGGCTCCATTGCTTTATAAACTTGTGTTACTTTGGACAATTTTTCTTTTTTAAGAGGAAGGAAGCAGGTAGAAATAGAGGCGAGCAGGCAGGAAGGAAGAGAGAGGAGGAAGCAACATTAATTTATTGATTTAGTTCATTTTGTTTGTTCCACCTAACCCCGGATTGTGACCTTAGGTCCTTGGGCTTTACATGAACTAGAGAAAGCCACCAGGGTGCGCCTGGGCAAATTTTCAAACTTCCCTGTGCCTTAGTTTCTTCATCTGTAAAACCGGGGAAAGTAATTATAGTTCTGTCATGTAGTTGTAGAGAATATTAAATGAGTTAATTTCGAAACACTTAGAATTGTCTCTGGTGTCAAGTAAGTGCTCAGTAAACATTAGCTGTTATTACTGCTGTAAAGGAAGAACTTTCAGACCGTCTTAAGATTGGTATTGTTGGCTTGAAAATCGATTATTTTTGCTGCCATTTTCTACAGTGAGATTAAGGTTGCTTACAAATGTAAAAGCACTGTGGTTACATAAAATAAATTAGAGGGTAAAAGGAAGCAAAAGTAAGGTAAATACAGGTAAGAAATGTAGATGGAACTGGAAGTACGATTATCAAATAAACTATGCTTTAGTGAGTTACAGTTTGGCTGTATGCTTTCTAGTAATCTAAGAGGAGAACCTGATCATTTATAAAAATTATAGGCTCCATGGTAAAATAAAAAAGAAAGCAAAAAACCTAGATTAACTTTTGAAGATTAAACCAGAGTAAAGTCTCATGTAGGTTCTTTATAGTATGTAATATAATGAATATGATTATATGGTATATTTTATCTCCTTTTGACAATAAAAGGACCTTAGTATGCTCATGGTTCAGTAGTTGTTAAGTACAGGGTACCAGTTTGATGTATTCAGTTTTTTGATGATTTGACTAAATTCGCAGGTAGATTTCTACCAGCATGAATGGATGGATTTAGTTATATACATGCATATATGTGTAGTTTTTATTATCTGAGATTTTGAAAATGGGTTTGAATTTGATTATAAATCTGATTAGTTCTTGGAATTTAGCTATTTTTTTGATACATATATGTAGAAACTCAACAGTCAGCCAAATGGGGAGCGTGGCATCCTCTTGTGAATAATGAGGGGAGAAATAGGAATGTTGCCTATTTTTGCTCCTCTAACAGGAATACTTGATTAGACAGAAAGAGCTGAATTTACCTGTCGGATAGCGAGGAGGGTAGGAAATAGCCTGAAACAGATTTTGACCTTAATTCAGTGTGCCTGATAATTGTAGTTTACTCATATTCATTTATTCAAGAAATATTTTAAGCACCTATTTTGTTTCAGTCACTATATTAGGCATTGAAGATATATAATAGAACCTCCAAACTTCAATGCTTCAGAAGGAAAACATTAATTATCAGTCTCTCCTTACGTTGTTTAAATGAGAAATGCGGTATGAGTTTCAAGTCCTTTAAGTTAGTACTATTCTTAATGAATATTTATATTATGAAGGCCTGTACCCTTATTAATCATTAAGCAGTTAGTGCCTGAAATGTTTCACCTTCATTTAGCATAGATTTTGGTGCATAGTAGGCATTCAGTGAAGAAGAAAAAGCGAGAAGATAGGGAAAACGAGGGAGGCCTTAATAGTAGGGAAAACGAGGGAGGCCTTAATAGTAGTTGTTTTGGAGTAAAAAAAGTTCTGTTTTAATACAATTGCATTTACTCTGGTGTTCACTGTGATTGTATTAGAATTTGATTCTATTGACAATAACCTGAAACAATTGGGAAATCAGCTGATATTTCTCTTAGTTTATTTTGATGGTATTCTTTTTTTTTTTTTTTTTTTTTTTTTTTAAGGAAAAGTACAGGCAGGAATGAAGAGGAATGAAGGCAGACAGGCAGGCTGGAAGAGAGAGGAGGAAGGAGCAATCCATTTATTTTATTTAGTTGTTCACATTGGTTGTTTCCCCGTCTTTGGTCTTGAACCAGGGATGCTGGGGTGCATGCGGGCTGCACCCTGTTTAACCTGGTAGTCCTCCATGTCATGACTTGGTGGTATTCTGAGTAAGAATTTCTTTTGTATGTTAAATTTGGCCCCTTCCAGTTTCTTTTAGATTATGGTTATAATTCTGTTTAACCCTTGTGATGATGTAATCTTTACATACTTATTCTAAGAATAAAGAATATTCTTAGTATCTAGTGTTTTTTCCTGGAGAAATTTTCTTTTTATGACTAGATCTTTTAACATGGAAGTACTTCCTGGTAAAGTATGGAAGTATGAGTATGTCTTCTTTATTTTTCTGGCATTCTGTAGTTTAAGAAACATCTGACTACCTTTATGTGCTGAATTATTTGTATGTAAGTGTGGTTAAGCATAGATTTTTTTTCTTGACAAAGCACTAGTAGTTTGCAATTTTAATAAATTATTTCAATTATTGAATTGATAAAATAATTTGTAATAAATTAATTCAAATGTTAAGTCTCTGATGACAAATAACTGCTGAGATAAGATAAAAAATTATAACCAATTCTTTTTATTTTCACTTTTTGGTGGAAGGACATCCTTAAGAAGTATCTGCTATCTTTTACCATGCAATATTATAATATTTAGTCATTGGTCTAAGAAAATTCATTTGGTCTTTCTTGTATCTCCCCCCAGGCTGCTAGATTATTCCTGTCTTCCTGTCTGATATGTGTATGATATACTGATGTCCTAAGAAGAAATAATAGTTTTGATGCCTGCCCTTTGTTGAGAATTGTATAATTTTTTATATCTTCATGTCTCTCTTCACACTGAATTTCTTTGGTATATTGCTCTTTAAACCATGTTTTATATATCTTAGTTTCACAGTCATTACTGATTAACATGTCTCAAATAAAACTTATTGTTTACTTTTTTCTGTATTCCCTAAGTGAATAACTTCATTCACTCAGTTTTGTCCTTGGCACCTCTCCCCCTAAACTATGTGTAATCAGTCAAGAAGTCCTATTTTTTTAACCGAATATCTTTCTAAACCATTTGCCTTTCCTCATTCCCATTGCCACTGCCTTAATTCAAGCCATTAATAATCTCTCCTTCCCTTATTACTGCAGTATGTTGAATCTCTGACCACAACATTACCCTACTAGAACTTTCTAATAGCTTTCTCTTATTAAGTAAATAATTGTAAAGGCAATAATTGTCTTCAGGATAAAATCCAAATTCCCAAATCCTTGAGTATGACTTTATAAACCCTTTACGATCTGATCTGGTCTCTACTTTTATCTGTAAACGCTTTAACTTCTACCCTCCTATATGTGCCTTGTGGCCATGCACTAAACTGCTTTTCTCTTTATAGAACATAAGACTCCTGACAAAGATATATAACCTTTTCTAGTTAAAATAGTCATTCTTTGAGTTTTATATGTCAATCTAATTAAATCTTCTCGATTCTCATCCTCCCTAAACTCCTTAAATACAGGTTTAGATAAAATTTATTAGAGCCTTTGTTGAAGCCTATTCATACTTCCATCATATATTGTATTTGTTTTCTTATCTTTATCTCCGATTAGATATTAAGTGCTATGAAGGCAGTGAATGAATCCTATTTATTCCTAATAGCTTGCTTTGTGCCTTGAACATTGTAGGTAATCATTATACATTTATTGAAGAAACACCTAAAAATGATCTCATTTAGGATTCATGGTCTTCTGTGACTGTTGATTTACATGACATTATGACATTACTAGTTTAGTCACTTGTTTTTGGTGTGTGTTTTCCATTAACTCCTTTTATTCCCAGCATCTAGTTGGGATCACATGATTCAGGAAATATGTTGGATGTATGAGTTAAGAAACTTCTAAATCAGATTAGGTGGAATGGGGGTGATTAGAAGAATTGGGATTTTGCTTGTGCTTGTTTGAAGACAGTAGCAGTTAGTTTCCAAGAGAAAGTGACAAGGGGTTCCAAGTAGAGGGAACATAATGTACACCAGATTTTAAGGAACAGGTGAATTCATAGTGGCCCAAGACAGAAATTTGGTTGTATTGGCAAGTGTCAGATATAGTGTAAGTGGTAAAAGGTGGCATTACAGGGATTTTAAGAGCAGGCAAAGCATGGTGAATGTACTTTTTATAAAGATCAGTTTTGGCAATGGTTACACATTACATACTCACTGTACAGGTTATTGAAAGATTAAGTTAAAAAAGACCCGAATGCTATTTTAACAATCTAGGCTAGAATTGATGACAGGTCAGTGTCAGATGTGAGGAATTTGGAAGATAGGATGGGACTGGTGAAAGAGACTTCGAAGTGTTTTTCCTATATTTTCCTCTCTGTATTTTATGATTTTAGGTCTTATATCCAGGTCCTTTATTCGTTTGAGTTAATATTTGTATATGGTGCTAAGCCTAACCTAGCTTCATTTTTTTTTGCATCTGGCTGTCCAGTTTTTCTAGCATCATTTGTTGAATAGATTTTCCTTCCATCATTGTATGCTTTTGCCTCTTGTCAGATTTACTGCCCATATAGATGTGGTTTTATTTCTGACCTCTCTATTTTATTCCACTGGTCTGTTTGATTTTGTTCCAATACCATACTCCTTTGATGATAATTGTTCTCTAGTATAGTTTGAGGTTAGGGCATGTGATTCTTCCATTCTTTTTTCTGAGGATAGCTTTGCCTATTTGAGGTCTTTCATGGTTCATACAAGCTTTAGTATTATTTGTTCAGTTTTCTTGAAAAATCATGTCAACGCTGAGATGTTTTGGGAGAAGTGACACCAGTGGCAAAGGAAACTGAAGTATGAAAACAGTAGGGACTGCATCAAACTGAATAGTTTATTTACAGTGAAAGAAACCACCACTAAAACAAAATGGCAACCCACTAAGGGGAAGAAGATATTTGTACAACATACAGCAGACAAGGGCTTAATCTTCAAAATATATAGAGAATTCATATACTTTGATAAAGAAAAAAAGCTAACACCCCACTCAAAAGATGGCTGGATAGGTGAATAGAGACCTTTCTGGAGAAGACACATTGATGAAAAAAATACTCTACATCGCCATCAGAGAAGTGCAAATAAAAACCACAATGAGATAACACCTCATAATAGTGATAATGGCCTTTATCACAAAGACCAGAAACTAGAAGTGATGGATAGGGTGTGGAGAAAAAGGAACTCCTACCCTTTTAGTGGTAATGTAAATTAGTGCAACCCTTTTTAGAAAACAGTATGGAGATTTCTCAAAAATAAAAATCTAGCCTTTATTTGGTCCAGCAACCCTACTTAGGCATATACCCAAAGAATACAAAAACACTTAATAAGAAAAAAAAATATCTGCACCCTTATGTTCATAGCAACACAGTATGGAATAGCTTAGACATGGAAACAGCCTAAATGACCATCAGTGCATGAGAGGACAAAGAAATTGTTGTACGTATACTCAATGAAATTCTAGATGGCGATTAAAAAAGATGGCATTGGTGCATGTACCCTGGTGGCCTGGTGGGTAAGGCCACTAGACGTAGTTTACATATACCCCAAGAAGCCAGGTTTGAGGGTGAGGTTATGCAACCAATATGAGCAACTAAATAAAATAAATTATAAATATTTCTTCCTCCTCTCTCTTTCTGCCTGTCTGCCTACTCGCCTTCATTCCTGCATGCACCTTTCCTTTCAAAAAAAAAAAAGATGACATTGTGTCTTTTCCAACAATGTGGATGGAAGTAGTAGAGGTGATTATGTTCAGCAAAATAAGCCAGAAAAAAGAAATATAGGATGGTCTCACATACAATATAAAGAAAAAACAAATGGACAAATCACAGTAAAATTTACAGGAAGCAAGACTGACTACTTGGTAGTGAACAAGGGAATGATGGAGTTAATAAAGTGAAGTAAAGAACACTGGAATGCTGGTGGTAGGGGTAGTGTGAAGGACACACAGACTGAGGTATGAGCTCCATATCCTGTAAATCATGCAGCAGTGTTATCAAATAATTTTTTAAAAGAGACTTTTAGGATAATAGGTAGGTTAAATATCTTTGACAGAATTGGGAATATCAGAAGAGCAGTGTATTTTGTATTTTTTTAAGGAAAGGTACAGGCAGGAATGAAGGTGAGTAGGCAGACAAGTAGCAAGACACATTTATGCATTTTATTTTATTTTTATTTAGCTCACATCAGTTGTTCCCTCCAGACCTGGGACATGAACCCTAGTCCTTGGGGTCTATGTAGACTGTGGTCTTGTGGAAGCAACTGACCTGCTACTCCACCAGGGAGCTCCCAAGAATAGAGCACATTTAGGATAAGCTATCCCTGGGTTATTAAGTAGGTGTTTAGTCATTAGGGTATGTTGCTCACTGGAATATGTGGGCTTACATTTCCTGGGGAAACTAAACCTTCTCTAACCAAAGTTTAAAATACGTGTTTCATTTTATATTTATAATGCACATTTATATATGTATATGCTGATATATGTGTGCTATATATATGTTATATATATATATATATAGCATACATATATATATGCTGAATGGTTTTAAAGAGACTGAATTTTTGTAACTTTTTATTGTTACATTTAGCTTATAAAATTTATATAGTTGATAAAATTGAAGAATATGTTGTGTATGGTAGGTATTGAATTCCTGTGTTTGGACAGAAATTTAGTGTAAGAATTTTATTCCTAAGGTCAATATTTTCAATATTTGGGTGGAGTTTTTACTTATCTTTAGCTTTTGAAAATGAAGATTTTAATCATAGAACAAATAAAAATCCTTTTGTATTTATGTGTAGGAACTTTTACTACATTGTACACCTTTTTCAGCTTTTTGTGTTAAGAAGTACTAAGTTTTTGTCTTTGCAGTCAAATACATAAGGCAAGGAGTTTTTTGTTTTATTTTTCTGCTCTCCGTTGTGTCTGGCACATAAATACTTAATAAAAGTGTGTCGAATCAAGTTTAAATAATTAGTTTAGCACCATCAAATAACCTTAATCTTTGAGTGCCCTCATTAGTTTTTGCTCTGAATGGGCACTTAATCTACAAAGGAAAGCAGAGAGGATCTTGTTTTTAAATTTATTTTGAGAGAAAATCAATTTATTTTTCTTTTTTAAAAAATCATCTGTTTATTTACTTTCATATAGGGTTTTGCCATTTAAAACAATAGACTTTCCACGTATTTTTAGATAGCTTTATTTAGGTGTAGTTGACAGTAAGTTATATGTAGAAGGTATAACTTGACAACTTTTTGTAGCCAAAATATATGTTATATATATATATATGTATATATATATATAGCATACATATATATGTATTATTATTATTTTATTTCGTTCTTTCGTTTGGTTTTCTATAAACTATATATGAGTGAAGTCATAGCGTTTGTCTTTCTTTGACTTAATTTCACTAAGTTTAGTACATACCCTCTACATTCCTGTTGTTGCTAATGGCAAGATTTCATTTTTTTTTGAACAGTTAAATAGTATTCCATTAGGTTGTTTCTACTTCTTGGCTATTGTAAATAATGCTGCAATGAACATGGGTGTGCATATATCTCTTTGAATTACAGAAGTAGAATACTGGATGGTATGGAATTTCTGTATTTAGTTTTTTGAGAAATTGCCAAACATGCTTTCCATAATGGCTAGTCAGTTTACATTTCCTTTAACAATGTGCAAGGGTTCCCTTCTTTCCCCATCCTCTCCAACACTTGTGTCCAGCCTTGTGGGTAATATCCATTCTCACACATGTGAGTTGATCTCATTTTTAGATTTGCATTCCCATGCTAATAAGAGATAATGAGCATCTTTTCATGTGTCTCTTGGCCATCTCTGTGTCTTTGGAGAAGTATCCATTTGGATCCTTTGTCCATTTTTCAGTTGAGTTTATTTTTTGTTGTTGAGTTTTATGGCTATTCACTCTTTGTTGAACATATATGCATATATTGTCTCCTATTCCTTAGAATGTTTTTTCATTGTGGTAAATGATAGTAGTTTCTTTCACTGTGCAGAACCTTTTTTTTTTTTTTTTTCCCCTAAAGGAAAAATGCAGGCAGGAATGAAGATGAGCAAGTCGGCAGGTGTGAACAGCAGACATGGGCTTAATCTTCAAAATATATAGAGAATTCATATACTTTGATAAAGAAAAAAAGCTAACACCCCACTCAAAAGATGGCTGGATAGGTGAATAGAGACCTTTCTGGAGAAGACACATTGATGAAAAAAATACTCTACATCGCCATCAGAGAAGTGCAAATAAAAACCACAATGAGATAACACCTCATAATAGTGATAATGGCCTTTATCACAAAGACCAGAAACTAGAAGTGATGGATAGGGTGTGGAGAAAAAGGAACTCCTACCCTTTTAGTGGTAATGTAAATTAGTGCAACCCTAGACTGTTAGGCCACCAGGGTGTGCCTATTACCTGTATGTTTGATTAATTGAGGTAACATTGATAGCATTGGTTATCAGCATTGTAAGTTTCAGAAGTGCAGGTTAACTCAGCCAAATGTATGGTACCACATCACATCACCAAATTTCTAATAATTCCTCCACTGCTGTCTATTGGATTCCCTCTATCTTTTGCTCCTTCTCCTACATCTTCTCTGGTAACCTTAATTTTTTGGTTAGATTTGCAGAAGTTTTTAATTTGATATAGTATTTGTTTATTTTGACTTTTGTTTCCCTTGTCTCTGTAGTTGACACCCCAAAAACACCTGTGAGACCATTGTTGAGGAGCAATTTCTTCTGTGTATTTTATGGTTTCAGGTTTTAACATGCAAGTACTTAATTCATTTAGAAATTTGTGTATATGATGTTAGACAGTGGTCTAGTTTTTCTTTTTTTATTGTTTTATGTAACTTCAGTTTTCCCAGCACGTTTATTGAAGAAATTTTCCTTGCTTCATGGTATGGTTTTGTCTTCTTTGTCATAAATTGCCTTTTCATATATGTGCGGGTTTGTTTCTGGGCTCTCAATTCTCGTTTGACCTGGGTGTCTGTTTTTATTTCTGTACCGTGATGTTTAAATTACTATTGCTTTGATGTTGGGGAGCATAATGCCCCCACCCTCTTTTTTAAAAGAAAAGATGCAGTCAGGAACGAAGTTGAGTAGGTGGTGGAACATCTTTATATTATTTCCATTTTAGTTGTTCACACTGGTTCTTTTCCTCTTGAACCAGGACTTGATCCCAGGGGTATGTGTTCTGCGTCCTTAAGAGACAGTTGGCCCAACCACTGCTCCAACAGGGCGCACCAATGCCCCCATTTTGATTTTTTTTTCCTCAGTACCGTTACTTGGTGTCTTGTAGAACAAACTTTAAAAGTTTTTTTGTTCTAAATGTGTTAATGGCACTATTTGAATTTTGATAGGGATTGTGTTGAATCTATATTAGCCATTAAAACTGTGTTAATATTTCTAATCCAAGAGCATGGACTATCTTTATATTTCTTTGTGTCTTCTGTTTCAACAATATCTTGTAGTTTTCAGAGGACAGACCTTTTAATACTTTGGCTAAATGTATTCCAGGGTATTTCATTCTTTATGATGCAGTTGTAAATGGGGTTGTTTTCCTGAGTTATCTTTTCACTAGTTTATTATTAAGTGTAGAACTGCAACATGTTTTTGTTTATTAGTTTTATAACCTGCCATTTTACTGCTTTATTCATTCCTTACTTCTAATAGCATTTTTTTAACTGAAATTGGGATTCTCTACATAGATTATCATGTTATCTGTCAACTGTGATAGTTTTACTTTTTCCTTTCTAGTTTGTGTACCTTTTATATCCTTGTCTAATTGCTCTGGCTAGGACTTCCAACACTATATTAAATAGTAGTGATTAAGAATAGATGTTTTTTTCCTGTTCTTGATCTTAGAGGAAAAGCTTTCAGATTTTCACCCTTAAGTGTTATGTTGACTGTGGGTTTGTCAGAAATCACTCTTATTATGTCAAGGTACATTCCTTTCTATATCTTTTTTGTTGAGGGTTTTATCATAAATGAATGTTGAATTTTGTCAAATACTGTTTCTGCATCTATTGAGTATTGTACAGTTTTATCTTGTTGGGTGCTAGATATTTTTGTATACCTATAAAATATTCTAAGTTATATTCTAGAAGGCACTTAAGTTATGTGGAAATAATTTGATACGTTTGAGTCTTTTTTTAAACTTTCTTTGATGGTATTGACACATTTATTGTGGAACTAATTTTGCCCCACTACTGAAATAAGGCTTTTTAAGAGAGGAAGTAAGGAGCATTTGAAGGAAAGAAGGAAGGGAGAGAGAAAAGGAAGAAGCCTCTTTATTTATTTTGTTTTTATCATCATGGCCTTGGGTCATGAACCGAGGCCATGGGCCTACCTGGTCCCCATACCAGTGTCTCAGCTGCCTGAGCAACAAAGGTAGGCCCCAGAGACAGGTCATTATTCTTCCCAGTACACAGTATATTATGAAGTTTAGCACTCTGGAAGAAACAGCTCTGTGTGAGTCTGCAGATGACCTGCAGGGACTTCTGTAGATCTCTTGAGTGCTCTCTGTGCACTTCTTTCTTCTCTGGTCCTCTGTCCTGTGAACTGTTGGCCTCCTTCACTTCCAGCTTTTGTCTCCTTAACTTAGTGATAACACTGGGTACCTTCTGGGTTTGCTCTCCCTTTGCTACAACTGGAAACGCTCAAGATAGTAAGCTAGGGCATTGCTATGAACCATTTCGCTTATTTCCTTTCACTCATCTGTCACTGTCCATCACTGCCCAAAGAAAACCATTTTTTTCATTGATTTGGTCTTTTTTTCTGATAGGATTATAAATTTAGGTTCTGCCACTATTTTGAAGGGAAGTATTAGTTGTTACAGGTTTTCTTTTTTCCTTCTGTTTTTGGTGGAATGAATACCTATTATTATTTCTGTATACCTCCTTTTCTCAACCCAGGCTGAATGTGTTTGTTTTCCATATTTATCTTGTTCATTGTTTTAAACGCAGGTGGTCTTTTTTTCTTTCCAGAGTTTTTAATAGCCATTTTGTTCTTGTTGGTCTGTTTTAATCCTCCTCTGCTCATTCTGCCGTTATCAGCTAGACATTAAAGAATTTTATTGATATTCAGTATTCAATAGAGAATTTCGATGGATGTTGGATTAGCTGAAGGTCACCATCTCACATTCTATATAGTGGCTTTATGTCAGTTTGTAATTTATTTGGAGTATCTCTTTTCCCCCTTCTGTAGTAATCGATATATACTCTCCAAAACAGTAACATTTTTCCCTTTCCCCTTTTTTTTTGGGGGGGGGGGGCGGCACGCCTGTTTAGGGTGTGTTTTTCCTTGACTGCCCTTTGTCTTCTCCCAAAAAGCCCTAATGGGATGAAGGTATACTTAGTAATAGGTGATGCCATCCCCTCAAATCTTTTGCTTCATCTGTCGTTTTCTTAATGTATTGTTTCATCATTGAATTATGGCATGATTTCCATATGAAAATATCCCTCTACTAGTCTTAAAATTTGGCTTAAATTCTTTTTTTTTTTTTTTAAAGATGGGAAGACAGAGAAAGAAGAAGCATCTTTATTTAGCTGTTCATTTTGATTTTTCACCCTCGACTTCGACTTGAGTCTTGAACCCAGATCCTTGGGATTTATGTGGTTTGCATACCAGCTTCTCAGTAACCTGAGCCACAGGGGTGCACCTTCAATTCTGTTTATAGCTTTATTTTGTGTTTATCACAAGTAATATTTAGCATTTTTGTTGTAAAACAAATGAGTATACAGAAAATTATATCATTTCATTAATTAGTCTTTCTTTTTTTAAGGAAAGATGCAGGCAGGGATGTAGGCAAATAGGCAGGAAGCGAGAGGAAGAAGTGTTTTCATTTTAATGTCTTGGTTGTTCCCCTGTCCCTGGGACTGACACCTGTTGTCTGGCTTGTTCCCAGGGATTGAACTTGAAGGGAGGGGCCACGAAGAATTGAGAAAAAGAAAGAAAAAGACCAAAATAGAAAGAAAGCGGGGTCAGGGGATGAACAGTTTGGGGAACTGTCACCCCAAAATGCCACACCGAGTCACTGACTCCTCCTCCTGTATTTGTTGTCATTACACAAGGAACTCATTCACAGAAAAAATACAAGTAAATCAGCCATTCTAACAATCATTGTTTGCAGAGTGATTTTACATTTAAAAGGTTTTAGTTAACTTAACTATTGGCCCTTGACCCTTGACTTCTTCCTGAGCCTCGGGGAACTAAAAAATAACTTACCAAAATAATACTGAAATCGACTGTTAAACTTTTGGGTAGCTAGGGATACCTGTTTCTTGTTGTGTACAGTTTTTCTTATTTATTTTTTTTCAAAAGGAGGAAGGAAGGTGGAGGAGGAAGAAGCAATTTCACTTATTTGTTTATTTTGCCCCATCCTCACCCCTGTCCCCTTTCGAGAACCTGGATTCTTGGTCTTTTCACATGGTTCATACCCCAGTGGTCTTAGCCACCTGAGCCACCAGGGGCGGCAGCTACAATTTTCATCCTTAGTTTTTTTCTCTCCTAAATGAACTGGAAATGGAAGTACCATTTGTGTCTCTGCTACTAGGGATATTTGGCATAACAACTCAGTCTGGTTTGTGAAAGGAGTATTAAACATGGAACGTATCTCTAATAGTGTAGGCTTTCGTCCTTTTTTTTCCTGAGCTTTCCATTTGCTTAGCTTCCTGACATAGGTTTTCATTGCTCTTCACTTCTTTGGAATGTATTTTTTTCTTGACTTTATCCGTTGATCTGTTTCCGTTGATCCTATTATGACTATGAGTTCTTCATCTTTAGGCAGTAGAAAGAGAGGCATTACTGATGCCTTTTCTTTGCTTCTTGTAGAACAGAGGGCTTATTCAGGTTACAGTACTGTTAAGTGCTACTCCAGGTTGGATACATAGGATACTGAAACAGTCTTGTCAGTGTTTATATGTGCTGAGCCTATATGCCCTTTTTTCATTATGTGTTCTTGGGACAAATAGAACTTGTTAGAGCAGACCTGAGTCTTAACCCTAAAGTAGGAGAGGAGCTTTGATCAAGTTACACTTGCATTTTTTCTCAGTTATAGTGGAAATAATAACATATCTAATTGAGTTGTGAGGATCAAATGCGATAATGTAGAAATGCTTATTGAAGTAATGAGTGATAGAAAAATTACATGACTGATAATAGTATTTGGATTTTTAAGAAAATTTTTTGCATTAGACATCATCAGTAAAACGAGTAAAGAAACTGGAAGCCTCTTTTACTAAAAGTGTTATGCTAAGTATAGGGAGCAGATGTCCTATGGCAGAATGATACTCCTCAGGAATTATTTCTCTGTAAAACCTGATGAAAAGAAATACATCTTCTGTTCTTGTATAAGATCAGTTATTTAATGGGTTCCTGTTTTGATATTTTGAGCTATCTTAAGTAGTTGATACTTGTAGAATTGTATTTTATTATAAATGTGTCCAGAAACTGAGGTGGTGAACAGAATAGCTGTAAATAAAAAATAAGTAAAATCATTCCCTTAGAAACAGAAGACTCAAGAGTAAGGGCTATAAAATTAAAAGGTATGATTCAAACCAAGATGTTCTAAGACCAGCCTTCTTTGTGTGGAGTATTAAGGAGATCAGGAGGGAATATACTCCATTTTTTTTAATGGTTGAATTGTTAGCTTCTGCATTGATTGATAAATTAGAGATTTTTAAACATCTTTTTTAGTTCTGAAGCAGCATTATTTTCTACATATAAGCAATTTCAGAAACCGCTTTCCTCTAAAAGCCATGTAGAATTTTAATTTTTTGTCATTTAAGCAATAACAGTGGAGACTTAATGGTGTCATGAAGTCTGAGATCTACTACTTACATTCATGTGCATGTATTTTTTAAAGAAATTTATTAATGTAACTTTGATTAAAAAAAAGTATAAGCCCCTATGTGCAGTTTCACCATTCATCAAATATATGATAACATACCATGCTTACCACCAACTTATGAAAAGTTCTCCATCTCTCTCCATTGGGTCTCCACCACCATTTCCTCTTCTCCCACCTCCTTTCTGGTAGTAACCTCAGTTCTGTTGTCAATGTCCGAGGGTTGGTTTTGTTATTTGCTTTGTTTCTTTATAGTCCACATATGAGTGAGATCATCTAGTATTTATCTTTCTCTTTTTGGTTTATTTCACTTGGCAGAGTTTCATTTATGTTGTCCCAAATGAGAGGATTTAATTTTTTTTAGGTTACATGGTATTCCGTTGTACACCCACACCCACACTCCCACATCTTTATCCATTCATCTGATGATGGGCACTTAGTTTCCAATTTTTGGCTTTTGTAAAAAATGCTGCAGTGAACATAGGAAAGCATAGATCTCTGTGAATTAATATTTTTGTGTTTTGGGGTAAATACCCAGAAGTGGAATGGCAGGATCATAAGGAATTTCCATTCTTATTTTTTTGAGGAGTACCTATACTGTTCCCCATAAGCTTGCACTGTTTATATTCTGACCAGCAGTATAAAAGAGTTCACTTTTCTCCGCAACATTTGTTATTTTCAGTCTTTTGGATAATGCCATTCTCACAGATGTGAATTATTTCGTTGTTGCTTTGATTTGCCTTCCCTGATAACAAGTGAGGGAGAGTACTTCTTCATGTGCCTGTGGACTATCTGTATGTCCTCTTTGGAGAAATACCTATTTATATTTTCTACCCATCCTTTGCTTGTTTTTCTGGTGGTAAGTTTTATGAGTTCTTTATATATTTGGATATTAATTCCTTGTCTGATGTATGATGTGCAAATGGTCCACAAACCAGTGTCTGAGCACCTGAGCCACAAGGTTGTACCCTGTGTAGATGTACTTTGATGTAGTTGCAGTTGTCTATTTTTGGTTTTTGGTTCCCTTGTTGATGGGGTGGAGTCCTCATAGACATCTCTAAGACTGTTGTCGGGGAACATATCACCATTGTTTTCTTCTGTTTAATTTCCGGCTCCAGGTCTTAACCTCCAAAAGTCTTGTATCCATTTTAAATTAATCTGTTGTATGTGCTGTGTTAGTATACTAGTTTCATTCCTTCTCATGCAACTGTTCTCTTTTCCCAACATTATTTAATTGAAGAGACTCTCTTATTCCATTTTATGCCCTTGACTTCTTTGTCATAAATTAGTTATTTGTATATGAGTAGAATTGTTTCTGGGCTGCTTAAGTGATTTCTTTTCTGTAAACGTCACATGCTTCCATTTTATGTTCCTAGGTGTAATGATCTAATTTAGCCTCCTATTTCAGATTTGATAGGCTGAAGTCCAGAAAGGTACTAATTTGTAATCCTGGAACTATCCCACCTTTTAAACTTAAATTATTATTTAAAAATTTTTTATTGTTGTAATTTTTATTCTACACATTGAAATAAATTCACATTTGTTATAATAGGTTCCCCCTGTGTGCAATTTCCACATTCCTCAGATATATGTTAACACATCCAGCCCCCTACCAAATCCCCATTGTCTAGTGGGCTGTGCCATAAACCCCCCCCCCCGCCCCGCCCTCAATCCCATTCCCTATTGGTAACCTCAGTTATCAGTGTCATTGTAGAAGGGTTGACTTTGTTTCATCTCTTCCTTTGTTTTGTCTATTCACGTTATACATATGAGTAAGGTCATGAGTAATCTTCTTTTGACTTATTTAGTATAATCTCCTCTAGATCCATCCATGTTGATTCAAGTGACAGGATTTCATCTTTTCTAAGAACTCTGGAGTGTTCTAATATGTATATGTACCACATTTTCTCTATCCATTCATCTGACATTGGGCATTTAGATAGTTTCCAGTTCTTAGCTAATGTGAAATAGGGCTGCAATAGACAGGGGTGCATAAAATCTCTGCAGATGAGTGTTTTTGTATCTTTTGGGTAAATACCCAGAAGTGGGAAGGTGGGATTTTCATCTTCAACTTTTTGAGGAATCTCCAGACTGTTTTCCATAGGGGTTGCACCAATTTGCACTCCCAGCAGTAGTGTAAATGTGTTCCTTTTTCTCCACATCCTTGCCAACATTTGTTGTTTCCAGACTTTTGAATAATAGCCAGTCTTTCAGGTGTAAGGCGATATCTCGTTCTGATTTGCATTTCCTTGATAGCCAGCAAGAAGGAACATCTTTTCAGGTGCTTGTTAGCTATCTGTGCATTCAGATGGCTCTTCAGAAAAATGTCTCTCCAGTTCCTCTTCCCATTTTTTGATTAGATTGCCTGTTTTTCTTTTATTGAGTTTTATGAGTTCTTTGTACATTTTAGATATTAAGTTCTTATCTGAAATATGAAATGCAAATATCTTCTCCTGGTTAGTAGGTTATCGTTTGTTTTGGTGGTTTGCTTTCACTGTGAAGATTTTAATTTTGATGTTGTCCCAATTGTTTATTTTTCCTTTTGTTTCCTTTGATGTTGGATTTAAGTCCTCGAGGGCCTCTCCCTAAGGTTGATATCATAGAATGTCTTTCCTGTGTGCGCTCTTCCAAGAATTTTATTGTTTCTGGTTTTATCTCCAAGTCTCTAGTGCATTTGGAGTTAATCTTTGTGAATGGTGTTAGAGAGTGATCTAGCTTCATTCTTTTGCTTGTGGCTGACCAGTTATCTCAATACCATTTATTGAAAGGACTGTCCTTTCTCCATTATATGCTCTTGGTTCCTTTACCATAGATTGAATGACTCTATGTGAGTGGGTCAGTTTCTGGTGATTCAGTTCTATTCCACTGGTCTGTGCCTGTTACTATTCCACTACCATATTGTTTTGATCACTATCACATGATGTAGCTCAATGTCTATGAGTATAATCCTTCCAGATTCGTTCTTTTTTCTCATAATTGCTTTGGCTATTTGGGGTCTTCTGTTAAGATTTTTTGTTCTCTTTCCTGGAACTAAGGCTGAGGTATTTTAATGGGGATTGTATTGAATCTGTATGTTTGTTTTAGGTAAAATGACCATTTTAATGACTTTGATACTTCCCAACCATGAACAGATGTTGTTTTTCCGTATCTTTGTATTCTTCTCTGTTTCTTTAAAGGAGGACTTGTAGTTTTCGTTGTACAAGTCTTTCACCTTCTTTGTTAAGTATATCCAAGATAATTGATTCTTTTTACCTGTTTTCAAAGGTGTGGTTTCCTTGCTTTCATTTTCTCCTTGTGTGTTGTTTGTATATAAGAATGCGACAGATTTTTATGCATTGATTTTGTAGTCTGCCACTTTACTGTATTTGTTGATGAGTTCTAGTAGATTTTTTGATAATTTTTAGTGTTTTCAATATATATACATAATGTGTGTATGTGTGTGTGTGTGTGTGTGTATGATCATGTCATATGCAAATAATGAGAGTTATACTTCCTTTCTAATTTGGATTCATTTTATGTATTTTTCTTGCCTAATTGCTCTGGCTAAGACATCTAGTACAATGTTAAATAACATTGGTGAGGGTAGACAACATTGCCTTGCTCCTGACCAGAAAAATGCTTTCTTTTTTGCCATTGACTATGATATTGTCTGTGGGTTTGTCACATATGGCCTTTGTTATATTGAGGTTTGTTCCTTCTACCCCCATTTATGTAGGGTGTTTATCATAAATGGGTGTTGAATCTTGTCAGAAACTTCCTCTGCATCTATTGATATAATCATTTGGTTTTTCTCTTTCCTCTTTTTGATGTGGTATATTACATTAATAGATTTATGTGTGTTGATCCATCCTTGCATCTGTGGAATAAATCCCACTTGGTCATAATGGATGATCTTTTTGATGCATTATTGGATTCGGTTTGCTAATATTTGGTGAGAATTTTTGCTTCTATGTTCATTAGAGATATTGGTCTGTAATTTTCTTTCCTGGTGATATCTCTGTTGGCTTTTGGTATCAATGTAATGTTAACCTCATAAAAAGTATTTGGGAGAGTTCCCCATTCTTCAATATTTTGGAAGAGTTTGAGAAGAATAGGTGTTAATTCTTCTCTGAAGGTTTTGTAGAACTCACTAGAGAAGCCCATCTGGTACTGGGCTTTGTTTTGGGGAAACTTTTGATTACTTCTTCAGTTTCTTTACTTGTGATTGTTCTGTTCAGATTTTCTAGTTCTTGTGGGTTCAGTCTTGGTAGACTATATTTTTCTTAAAATCTGTCTGTGTCCTCAAGATTGACCATTTTGTGGCATAAAGCTGTTCTCTGCTATGAGTAGTCCCTTATGCTATTTTGAATTTCTGTGGTATCTGTTGTAATTTCTCCCCTTTCATTTCTGATTCTAGTTATATGAGAGTTTTCTCTCTTCTTTGTGAGTTTTAGCCAGTGGTTTGTCAATTTTGTTTATTATTTCAATGAACCAAGTTTTGATTTCATTGATCTTCTGGATTGTTTTCTTATTTTCTATTTCCTTTATTTCTGCTCAAAATACTTCCTTTCTTCTACTAATTTTTGTCTTTAATAGTTTTTCTTTCTCTAATTGTTTTAACTGTAGAGTTAGGTTGTTTATTTGCGATTTTTCTTGTTTCTTGAGGTGGGCCTGGATTGCAGTGAATGTCCCTTAGTACTGCTTTTGCTGTATCCCATAGATTCTGGTACCTCATGTCTTCATTCTCATTTGTCTCCAAGTATTTTTTAAATTCCTCTCTGATTTCCTCTTTTACCCAAGTCATTCAGAAACATATTGTGCAGTCTCCAATTAATGTGGGGTTGTCCAGCTCTCTTTTTATAGTTGATTTCTAGTGTTAAGCCATTGTGATCAGAGAAGATGCTTGATTTCTTTTCAGTCTTTGTAAATTTGTTGAGCGATGTTTTGTGTCCCAATACAGGATCTACTCTTGAGAGTGTTCCATGCACACTTGAGAATAAAGAGAAGAGAAATCTGTAGTTGTTGAATATAGTGTTTGGTATAGTCTATTAGACCTAATTGTTCCAATTGGCATTTAAAATTGCTGTTACCCTGTTAATTTTCTGCCTAGTTGATCTGTCCCTAGTTGTAAGTGGTGTGTTGAAGTCTCCTATTACTATTGTGTTGCTCTCAATGTCTTTTGTCAGTTCTAATAATACTTGCTTGATATATTTTGATGTGCTTTCATTTAGTGTATATATGTTAATAAGTATTATGTCTTCTTTTTGGATTGATTCCTTAATCATTGTTTCTGTCTCTTTATGCTCTTAGTTGGGTGCCTGGTTTATCTGATAAAAATATGGCCATTCCTGCCTTTTTATGGTTGCCATTCAATTGTAGGATTGTCTTCCAACAACTGACTTTGAGTCTTTGTCTATCTTTTGAAAGAAGGTGAGTTTCCTGAATGCAGCAGAAGGTTGGGTTGTGTTTTTTAATCCATTCAGTCACTGCATGGTTTGACCATTGAGTTCTGTCCAACCTTTAGGGTGATTATTGATATATAGCTGTTTAGTGTCTTTTTGTGATTTATTTTCTGTGTATTGGTCCAGACAGTGCCTGTCTTCTTCTCTTTCTCTTCTCAGGTGGGTTGAGTGTAGCTATGTTTTGTTTGATTTCCCATTTTGTTTTCTTCTTTTCTCTGGATGCTTTTAAGATTCTTTATCTTGTATTTTTGACGTTTTGATGGCAGTGTGTCTAGTAGTAGGTCTCTTTGGTTTTTCCTTATTGGGAATTCTCATGGGCCTGGAAGCTTGCTTCATTTTTCAGATTAGGGAAATTTTTAGCTATTATTTCTTTAAAAACAGTTCTGTTCCCTTTTCTGTCTTTCTCTTCTGGCACCCCTATGATAGGAATATTCTTTCTTTTGATGTTTTCCCATAGGTCTTTAATGCTCTCTTTATTTCTTGCATTCTTTTTATCTCTAGTCTGCTTGAGTACATTCCTTTGCCCTGTCTTCTGGCTCACAGGTTCTTTTGGAGGCTTCATCCATCCTATTCTTGAGTCCCTCTTTTGAGTTCTTTACTTCAGCTATTGTATTCTTCATTTTTCGGATATCTCGCTTTTTTATTTTCTCTCTTTTTTTGTTCTTTTTCTTCCTCTATTGTTTTCATGAGTATGGTAATCACTCTTGCCCTAAATTCATTCTCAGGTACTTTGCATAGTCTTTTGTATTCAGATTTTTCCCCGAGTCTTTGATTGCATCCATCATTTCACTTTTATTTCTTTGTGTCTTCGCTCTCTTTAGCATTTGGTTTATGTTCTTGTGGATAAGGTTTCCCTGCTGTAATGGCCTTGTGTAGGGTATTGACTTGCACCTGTAAGCCTGGATCTTGGTTTGAACACTGGGATTTCTTAAGTTTTATGATGTCACCACTGGTTGAATTTGTTGAAATTCTTCTGTTGCTAACACTCCTATGTTGCCTCATATTAACTTCTATATGGTGTTCTCTATAGAAATGGATATCCTAGTATACATTTCATCATTTCCCTCTTTGTGGACATTTAGATGAATACCTTCTCTTCTCTCCTTTCTGATTTAAATAATACTACTATGAATATTCTTGTATATCTTCATGAAATATGTGAAAATAATCTATGCTTTAAAATTTTTAATCTCAATACAGAGAATATGAAATTCTCTCCCTAAATCCTCAATTCATCCATTCTTCAATCTTTGTCTTCTGCATAATGCTTCTGGTGCTTAACATCTATTTGAGTGAAGGTCATTTTGGGTTTTTGTAGATCAAAACTTTTCTGATGATCTTGATTGTTCTCTTTGTTTGTTTTTCGGGTTTTTGGTTGTTTGTTTTTTATATATTTCGCATATGCGTGGAATCATATAGTAGTTAACTTTCTCTATTGAACTTATTTACTTAGCATTAATACCTTAAGGTACATCCATGTAGCAAATGGTAAGATTTCATTCATCTTTTTATAGTTGAGTAGTAATCTGTTTTTTGTGTGTATACATACCACATTTTCTTTATTCATCTTGGGTATTGTAAATAATGCATCAGTAAACATAGGAGTGCATCTCTCTATTTGAATTGGTGCTTTCGTATGTTTTGAACAAATACTCAGACATTAAATAGCTGTGTATGGCATTTTTTAATTAAAAAATTTTTTTTTGAGAACTCTCCATACTGTTTTTTTAGTGACTATACCAGTTTACCTTCCCACGAATGGTGTATAAGAGTTCCCTTTTCTTTACATCTTTGTCAGCACTTGTTTCTTATTTTTGTTAGTCTGTTTTACTCAATTTACTTAGGAATTAAATCTCCCCCATATTACCATAGAGCATTATTCAGGGACAGTATCTTAATCATATGCCTATACCTGTAGTCTTTACATGTTTTTACATAAAGAAGCACTCAGTAATTACTTAGAACTTGAACTAGTTTTAACTACTCATTCCTATAGGTCATCATCATTACTCTTAATTCCATATTATTGCTTGAGTTTCTGTGCCACTGTGCTGCAAAAACGTATCAAAATTACTTGATAGTAAAAAAGGTGCTATTATGGGAATAGTTAGAAATCATTCCTTAGTTTGTTTCATTTGTTCTTATTGAGTACCATTTTAAGTTTGAATCCAATATTTTGCTTAGCGTTTGTTAAAAATACTATCTTATTCTTAGATCATGTGAACCTGACTTCTGTGTAGTTTGTATAAGATAGTAAATTTTTAAGTTTTAGCAAAGGAATAAGATACCACGAGAATGATTATTTTTAGATAGTTTTCCAAGAGAAAGTAGATAAAATGCACCTTAAAGTAAAAGGTAGGAGTTAGTCATGTAGTAAAAGGGAATTTGTGAAGGAACTATGCATTCCAGAAGAGCGTGAGTCAAATCTAAGGCAGTGCATGTAAGAATCCATTTGGCCCAAGTTAAACTTTTGGGGCCATGGGTTGGCCAAGACAGGATAGCATTCTCTGTTAACTGGGTGCTATCTGACTGGTTAAGTTTCACAGTCATTCTTACCTTAACTATAAATTGGGGATACTATTACTAATACTTTTAAGGTTAAGATTGTAAAGATAAATAAAATACATTTGTAAGGCTGCTAGAATAGATTTTCAATAACTTATCCATACCTATTGCTTTCAATATAATATTAGATTACAAGTCATATTGCCTGAAGATAAATCCAGCCTTAAGCAGCACAAAGTTTTCCAAAGTATGTAGAACCTTGAAAACTACAACATCTACAAGAAAAAAGAACTATGAAGCTAAAAGAATTTTTGAAACCCTATATACCGTAGATGAACTTAATGCAGAGCCATATTGAAGTATTAATAACTCAGATATCTGGGAATAAATGAACCTTTTTGACTTGGTTTAATAAAGTGTATTAAATTCCTTTTAGCAATTGTTTCCCCATCTCTTCCCTGCCTCCCCCATGTATTACCTATACACATAAGATACTCTGGGAAAAGCTAATTTGAAGAACTTCATGTGGAGGATCAAACAAGTTACCAATACTTATGCATCCTTAAGAATATTGTTTATCAAAGTAACCATCTTAAGGACTTGTAAATATCTTTAAGAAACATTTTTTAAAAGTTGAAATTTTCATATTATGACATAGTAATTAATTAGTCTGATATCTTTATTATGGAGGTCAAGATTGTGATTACCACTGAACATATAGACTTGCATAACAAACAAATCTTAAGTTCTTCTTTGAATTACACGTAAGTCCAAGTGTTATTTAAAAAATACATAAATAATACATTTATATATGAAATAATGATAGCTTAGTTAGGCAGTATAGAAAAACATCTTTTATTTTTTTAAAACAAGTATCGAATAGTACTGAATAAAAATGATGTGATTAATCTTTTTTACTGTTCCAGATTATATATGAACAGGAAGGGGTTTATATTCACTCATCTTGTGGAAAGACCAGTGACCAAGACAGCTTGATTGCAGGAATATTGCGTGTTTTAGAAAAGGTATGTTTCTAGTAAATCATTTTATTGAATTGTTTATGGTAGTGGTTTATCTTTGTACATTATTGGCAAGTTTGAATTTCATGTATAAAATGAAAGTATGTAATGAATAGTAGTTGTAAATTTAACATGGGAATGATGTTAGAAATAAAATACTATAGATAAGCAGTAAAATGTCATGGAATATTTTTAAGCTTGTTTCAGAAATAAGAATTTTTTATAGTGAAAAGTAAGCAAAATTTAAAAAAATTATGTAACATTTATTGTCAAATAGAAGCTTATATGTGATACTATACATTTAAAGTAATATTGAGGGGTTAGATTTTTCACTTTGGGCTCAGGGAATTATAAGTAGGTGACTAAGAATGTAATATATTGCTGAATAGTAAATGCAGTTCATAATCTCTTTTTTTAGGACGCTGAAGTAATAGTGGACTGGAGACCATTGGATGACGCATTAGATTCTTCTAGTATTCTCTTTGCAAGAAAGGTATTTAAGAAAACAATGTATGACAAAAGAAATGCCATTAAAAAATAGCTTTATTGAGTTATAATTACATACCATAAAATTTACCCTTTTAAAGTATGTAATTCAGTGATTTTAGAATACTATTATCAGTATCTAATTTTAGAACATTTTCATCACCCTCCCCAAAAGTAACTGTACCATTTAGCATTCACTTTCTTTCCCTCTTAACCATAGAAACTTGCGACTTCTAATCTACTTTCTGAGGAATGTAAGATGTCTGAAGATTTGTCTATGTTTTTTTAAAACTTGTGGCCTTGGTTCTTGAACCGGTTTCTTGGGCTTTCCATGTGCTGTTCCTTCTCTGTCCTAGTTGCCTGAGCTACAAGGTGCACCCCTGTGGATATGGATGTTTTGTAAACATGGATGCATACAGTATGTGGTCTTTGTGATTGAAGTGTAGTCTTTCACTTAGTACAATATTTTCAAGTTTCACCCGCGTTATAGCACCCATCATTACTTTTTGTTTTCTGCATAGTACTGCACTATGGATATATCACTTTCATTCATCAGTTGAGAAACATTTGAGTTGTTTTCACACTCAGACTAATATAGATAATGCTGCTGTGACCTTTTGTGTACAAGTTTAAGTGTAGACATATATTTTTATTTCTCTTGAAACCTAGGAGGAAAATCTTGAAGTTATGTGATCATCTGTTTAACATTTATACCATGTGTATACAACATTTTTACCACTTAACACCATGTGGAAGGTAGAGATTTAGCTCTCATCTCTAACTCACCTTGAAATTCCAGCTCAATTTTTCATGTTTCTTCTCAAATTATTTAAACACTTGAGTGATCTTTTAATTTCATCTTCTCAGAGGCATTTTTCCCAGTTTACAAGCTTATTCTGAAGTGATAACCCTTTTGGCTAACCCTTCTGTGCAGCAATTACTGTGATTCTTTTTGCCTTTTTCTTCATATTTTAATTGCACTATTTCCTGTATCCTATAATATCTTCTATTTTGGTTTGCTTTGTTGTTTTGGTGCAACTCCAGTGCTTTCTGAGGAAAAAGAGTGGAGGGAAACAAAACCATTTCTGTTTTTAATCTTTGTCTTTTCTGAATTGATAGCTTGACTGGCAGAGAATTAATTTGAAAATGACTTTTCTCACTTATTTTTTAGTTAACAAGGAGAGCTCACTGAGAAATGACATTTGAGGAAGGAGCTGAAGGAAAAACACTCCAGTTTATAATTTCATTCACTTTTCCCTCCTGTTTTTCAGTCTATTTCTTATATGTCTTTTGTTCCTTTATAATATCTTCTTGTTCCTAGAAACTTTTCTTTTTTCCTTTTTAAAAATATTCACACTTGGAATATATTTATGTATTAATACTTTTTTTGCATGAATACATTTTTTTAATAATATTCAAATAACAGAAAGTTGAAGTCCTGCTTAACTAGAACCCCGCCCATCATCTTTTCCTTAGTGTTTATCTTTCCAGACCTTTACTGTACATATTTCATATCTGTCACTCTATCAAGACCCACTTTTTTCCTGTGTTTCATATAGTTGTGATGCTATGTTTTACAACCTTTTTATTTTTATAAATGATAGCATATTTCAGTCTTTAAACAACTGCCTAGTATTTCATTGGTTACTCTTAGTTTATTTACTCATTCCTTCATTGATGGATATTAGAATATTTCTAGATTTATAGATTTTCTCAATGCTGAAATGAAAATTCTTGAATATGCCACTTGTATACATGTATCATTATTTCCTCTAGGGTAGATGATGAAAAATGAGTTACGGCGAAAATGCAAAATTTGAATTTTAATATATATGACTAAATTGCTTTTCTTGAGTTTGACTAATACTGTCATCTAACTAGTACTGTCATCAACAGTGTGAATAATATTTCCTCACATTATCTTTTAATTTTCTTTTCATTTTAAAGAGAGGAAGCCAGGCAAGAGGAGAGATGAGGAAGAAGTATTCTTTTTTATTTTGTTTTGTTACCCTGACCCTAGGTCATTGGACTTTACATGGTCCACATGCCAGTGTCTCAGTTGCCTGAGCCACCAGGGCACACCCTTTAATTGCTATTATCTTTTTTTGATCAAAGCAAAAAATTTAAAATTCATTTTTGAAAAGTATTTTTCTTTGAATGTTTCTGAAGTTTTACATCTTTCTGTTGGTTACTTTTAATTTTTTTAAAGGAAAGCTACAGGCAGGAATAAAGGCCAGTAGGCAGGCAGGCAGGAAGAGAGAGGAGGAGGAAGTACTTTATTTTATTCAGTTCATCAGTTTCCCCACTTCTAGGTCTCAAACTGGGAACGTAGGATGTATGTGGGCTTCACCTGGTTTAAACCACTAGGCCACCAGGATGTGCTTACTTGTTTCTTCTTTGTCTTCTTTAACTTGTTCATACCATTTCCTTATTTTTCTGTTGTTTCATTCGTTAATTTAAGTAAAATGGTAGTTGGTTTTTGTATTCGAGATGTTTTTCTGTTGTCGGCTATAAATTTTGGGAAATATTTTACCCATCCTTTATCTTCAATTTATGTGTGATGTATTTGTGGAAGTTAAACTTTTTGATTTAATTAGTTTATTAATACTGTATGTTAGACTTTTGGTTTTATGGTTTAAAATAAAGTTCTGTAAAACTAAAAATGTGGGTATCTAATTTATAATTTCTATCTAATTTTAATAAAATGATGGCTTAAATGAGTAGTTACCAGTAGCTGTTTTCCTTAAAAGTAAAGTCTGGAGGTTTGGAAATAGTTGCAATAATTCTGTTGTTTTTCTCTTATGGTCATAATTGATTGACATATTTTAGGCATCACAGTTGCATTCAGAGCAAGAAAAGGCGGGAGAGGGAGGAAGCTTTTATTAGGAAAGCAAAAAAGAAGTTCCAGAAGCTTCATAATTTACTTCTACTTACATTTTATTGGCAACCCTACCTGCAAGTTATCTAGGCATGCTTTTCTTGTCCTTTTTGGTAAAGATACCAAGGAAGCAAAGGATAGGAAATAGTATTCAATTTTCTCACCAGTGATGTCTACCATAACCCCAAAACTTATTTAGCGGCTAAAATATTGTTGATTGAAATTAAATTTTTCTTTTTAGTCCCTAAATAATTTGTGTTTTAATTATTTTAGGACTCCAGTTCAGTTGTAGAATGGACTCAGACCCCAAAAGAAAGAGCTCATCGCGGATCAGAACATCTGAACAGTTATGAAGCAGAGTGGGACATGGTTAATACAGTTTCATTTAAAAAGAAACCACATACCAATGGAGGTATGAATTAAAATTTTTGTAATCTTAAACTGATTTACTACAATATATTACAAATAAGAGAGCAAAGAAAATTCATTAATATTCCACAGAAGAAAGATGATGATTTGATTGATATGTATAACTCATATTTTGGTTATATTCCTTTTCATTTGTTTTTGTTAATAGTGTGGGATAAAAAAACTTTAAAAATACTTGTTTTATAGGTATTATTAATGACAGAAAATAGAAAAACTTTTGCTTTGGTTGTCTCTTATTTTTTTAATCTAGCAGAAAATCATGTTATTTCATCCTAAAGCACCAGGGGGAGATGGAGTATACCACTAAATCATACTGTTCTGTTATCAATGTTTACTGAAGTCTTTATAGCTCATTGTAATCTTCTCCTGTATATATTCAGTGACTAGTCTCTTTTCTATGCTTATAGAAATATATTTAAATCTGTGTTTGCTTTGTGGTGATTATCTACATGTAGATAACATAAGAAAGTTAAGCCAATAGCCGGATAGAACTCACATGCTAACCAAATATGTAGCTAGTCCATCAGTGAGGGGCCGGCCTACTTATAATATTTTTTTAAAGTACTAAACACTTGTAGAGACTTATTGTTTTTTTCTTATTGATAACTAAAAGGATATTTTATCTTAGTGAATTTGGTCTAAATTTAGGACTTATCCTTCTTTATCAGTTAAAAAGAGACTGACCAAAATTTACTGGAATATGTGTTGCTAATTTATATGGCACTGTTACTTGACTGAATGGCCTGAACAATAATTTTCATAACAATAATTCTCCTTTATCATTTTTTTGGAAAGGAACTGTGTGTGTGTGTGGGGGGGGGGGCGGTGTTGTGTGTATGTTATGTCCATCTTCCTGTGTGCGTCCTGTGAGTGATTTCCGTTATGCTGAAAGAGAATATTCTTACCAGAACAATGCAAAGTGTTAAGGAAGGATAAAACTACAGAATTTTAAGTATTTGGCGTGTGAGGTCGTTTTTTACTTCTCTACACCAGATCTTCGGGATTGGTTTATGTGAACTGCTATTTTTTGTTTGTTGTCGCCTAATATTGTTAAATCCTTAAAAATGAAAATGACAGGCTACTAGAATGAGCAAAAGGAGTTGAGTTTCCAGAATCTCATCAAAGAAACACTACATATATGAGAAAAACAATCTGACAAAGATTTTTAGACAGTAGTTTTCAATTTGGCTGCATATTGAAATTGTCTGGGTGGATGGTGTGGTAGGGTGGTGTTTAGTCTTTTTGAAAAAATACCAGTGCCATTATTGCAACAAATTAAATCAGACTCTGCAGATGGATGCTGGACATCTGTATTTTCAAAAGCTCTTCTGGTGATTTTAATTAGTTGGGTTGATAACCTCTGTGCAGCTGAGCAAAAACGCAAATATAAATATTGCTTATGTGTCTTGTCCATGCATTATGACTTAATAAAAAGCCTATTTAATAATTATTAAAAGTAAAGGAGACATTTTTCTAAGGGTGAAGTTACAGAATTCAGATTTATGCTATTATGAAACATTCTTCTTAAAGCATATTTTTTCAAAGAAAAAGTCTTTATTATAGCATTTCCATTTTTATTTTTACCTTTTTCTTTTGGTGATTTACAAGGGAAACAGAATAAACCTTCAAAAAAATCGACTGTTGAAAACTTAACCATGTATATATATTATATATATGTATATATATATATGTATTATTCAGTATTGAGGTAACATTGTTTTATAACCTAACTTTATATTTTTATGAGTTTATATTACTAAGTTTTTGTTTTCATATACCAGATCAAATGTTTTGAGAATATATCTTCCCAGAACAACAGACTGACATCATGTTCTGATAGTCTAGATAAAATATCATATCTTTAATGTTAATTCTATTCAAGGTATATAGAGACTTACTGAGTCATTTTGTTCTGCTATTGTGGTCAGTTTTCCCATGTAATAGCATCCATCGTTCAATATGTAGTTTCGATGCTGATGAGAGAAAAGAATTCTGGGTCAACATAACATTTGAGGAACTCATTTCTTTTTATGTTGTTTATTAATTTAAAGTCGAAGTTGCTAAGAACATATGGCATTGTTAAGTGAAGACTTACTGTACCTTTTACGTGTACCTGTTGACTTCATCAGAATTGGTTTTATTTACCTTTCTTTCAGGAGAAAGCAAGAAGCTTTGAGTTAACGTGTGAATTCTGTTAGTTTACCTTTTTAATCACTTATGTTTCTAGTTATCAGTGGTAGTTTCCAGTTATCAGTGGATTACTTTTATGTTGACTTAGTCCTGGTTTATTAATTCATTTATTCCAAACCTCTTTGAATACCTGCTATAGCTAGTCACTCTTCTAGGCACTGGTGATACAGCACTCAACAAAATAAAGTTCTTGTTCTCATGAAACTTTTCTATTGAAGGGACTTGTAGAATTGTTTTGTAATATTAATTTCATCGTTTTTCAGAGTTCTAATTGAGAAAATGTGTCAGGCATTTTCTATTGTATTTTATACGTAATTGTGTCTGTTCCATTAATGAAGGAAAATCTGTCATTTTTACTTTTGAATATGCACAAAATCCTCATAATTCATATAGCCTTCATGTATTATTTAATATTTTCCATGTGATTTTCTTAATTTGGATTAAATACTTTTGTACAATTCAAGAATTCAACTTAATTATATGTAGTTTTCATTGTTTTGTTGTAAGAATATTTTTGATCTTTGCAAATAACCAGGTGTATGTATGCTTTCTAGGTAGTCATAATATATGCATATTTAAATAATTCATTAAAACATTGGAATTCTAGAATTAGTCTCACTTTGATATTAACTTGTGGTGGTATTATGTGCTCTATAATATACATTTTAGTAAAACATGATATAAAGTAAAGTAGGTACATGGCTCTAATCAAATACCAGCCTTAGATAATCACTCACACTGAACTATTGTGGAAGCTAGGAAGGTCAGTGTATAGATGGTCTTTCTTTCAAATGATAGTTGTTAAATTGGCGCTGTAAAAGTGATGGTGCCTCCATTCTGTAAGCTGTAGATTTCTCTGCCATCATGTTCTGATGTTTCTGTTTCAGCTTAGATCTTATTGTTGGTGATGCCACCAGTGGCTGTAGTGTCCTAACTATATGCGAAGGTGACATATATATAGGTCAACACTGATTGACCTTCCTTTTGATCGAGTTCTATAAGCATATATCTTGAGTGCAGTTTATCTTTGTGAATTTGATGGGGTAGATAATGTGGGATAGAATTTTCTTTTAAGGAAGGAGTGAAGGTAAATAGACAGGAACAGAGAGGAGGAAGAAACACTTTACATTTTCATCATTGGTTGTTTCCTGGGCCCTAGGTCTTGAACTAGGTACCTTTGGGATATATGTGGACTGTGCCTGGTTTAAATCACTAGGCTCCCATGGTGTGCCTAAGTGTGGGATAGAATTAATGACCATTTTGTGTAAGAGAACAATATGACACTTTTTAGGAAATAACATTAGAGAAAAGGTGAGAAGGAAGATAACACTTTTTCTTTGCTTAAATAATCTTTAAATTGCTTATTATTAGATACTACTAACAAGCATAAACCTAGAATTTTAAGATTTTATAAACAGCCCACAAACTCAGGAAATGATTTATTTTGTGTAACTATAGTTTGATGTCAACTAGGTCTTAGTTTAATAGAAGACTGATTTAGTAGGAAGATTGAAGTATTCACAGCTTTGTTACCCTTTCATCTTCTATTTTCCACTGTTCTTTGGACTTTTGCAAATAAAATACCTCTCTATATTCCTCCATTGTTGTTGTTGTTATTTTTATTTTTCCTTCTCTTGGCCCTGGGTCTCGAACCTGCATCCTTGGTCTTTACATGGCCTACACCTTAGCCACTGAGCCAGCAATGTTATTTTTAATATCAGTATATTTACTATCACTCAGTGTAGTCCATTAAAAATAATTGCAAAAGCATGTGAGGAAATGAAAGTGAGTTTTTGGCCATACTCACCTTCCACCTGCCCTGAATGACTCCCACTGCCTTTCCAACCCTCTACTTTTTTCACATCTACCATGAAGGGAATTTTAAGTGTACTAGCAGCATTTTTGGAAGACAATATGTATGATTTCATCTTTTTTTTAAGTGAATTTTTTTTTAAATGAGTCTCCGAGCAATACTCTTGTATTATGGAGAATAGAAAAGATACACATTTACTGAGTCTTTGCTGTATACTTGGCACTGAGTACTAATTGACAAGTATTATTGCTTTCAATTCTTAGAATAATTTTGGGAGGTAAGTATAATTATCTCCATTTTACAGATGAACAAATTGAGGCTCAGAGAGATTAAATTTTTTGACCCAGATCATTCATTTAGTAAGATCAGTGGTTCTGCAATTTGAATCCAGAATCTCTTCTTCCAAATTCAATCTCTTCTTCCAAAACATTGTATTTTTGGGCAAAAACTTATGTTTTCAGTGAAGATAACTTTTTTCTTTCTCGATTTGTCTGCAGTAGGATAATTATTTTTAAAATGATTCTTTTAAGAAAATGTATGTTGCCATTTGTAATACCAGTGGATGCTATAGTAATGTGAATGCTATAGTATTTCCCTAGGTAGGTTCGACAAGTTTCTCTTAGGCAGTCTGAAGAGCGCTGTCAGTACCTTTTAAATAGGTGAACAAAACTATTTTGCCCCACTTTCTTGTTTTTAAGATGCTCCAAGTCATAGAAATGGGAAAAGCAAATGGTCATTCCTGTTCAGTTTGACAGACCTGAAATCAATCAAGCAAAACAAGGAGGGTATGGGCTGGTCGTATTTGGTATTCTGTCTAAAGGATGACGTCGTTCTCCCCGCTCTACACTTTCATCAAGGAGATAGCAAACTACTGATTGAGACTCTTGAAAAATATGTGGTATTGTGTGAGTAAGTATCAAATTATTTTCTTCTTATTGAAATTGGGTTATTGTATTGGTCCCAAGGCAGACTATTTTTACTTGTCATTGGGCATCAGTGACCTATGTGAATATGAAGATTAAAGCAGCTTTGTTTTTTCTGAGATATGAACTGCTTTGGATCAATAAATACATTTTGCCACTTATTTGAATCTGCAACTTACCACCTTATTAATAATTCTTTTAAAGCAAAAAGTAGTCCAATATTTATTTTTAATGCACATTTAAATGAATGATGATGATACAACAGTAAATTTGTGGAGTATGTATTTACCTTTTATTATGTGGTTTCTGTTAAGCGTAGTTTTATTTGTAATGCTGCAAATGTAAGTCAGACAAGTCTTAAGTTTTTCATAAAATTACAAGTGTGGAAGATGGGCCTTCTTACTTTCCAGGAATTTTGTGTATTATATTTATTGAACAATGTATTTTATACATATATACTCTTTCTTGCCTTGACTCACAACATATATACTTTGGATATCTCTTGCATAATGAGCACCATGCTAATTGCTTGATATTTAGTAGTGAACAAAATAGGCATGTCCTTGTATCTCTGAGCATTAATTGTGACGGGTGCTGCCCAGTAGATGACAATTAAATTCAAGAACTTAGAAGGAGGAAATATAAGGTGCTTTGGAAACTCCCAGGAAAGGAGGAGGAATATCTTAGTCTGACTTGGGCATTAGGTAGGGGTTGGGGAAGACTTTTTGGAGAAAGTAACCTCTAAATTGAAACCTGACCACATGAGTGGACATTAGTATGAAAAGAATGATATATTTTAGAGGGAGAGATGATTTAGATAGAGGGAAGAGTATAGAACATGACAAAATAGAGCAGAGTAGGTCCATGTCACACGTCTGCAGTAGTGTGGGGAAGGAAGGCTACCAAATTTAAAGATGAGGCTGCAGTGCTGTGTAAAGACCAGACCATGAAAGAACTTGTTAATCATGTGAACAGTTTGTTCAAGTCATCTAGCTATTGTATTAAAGTGCCAATAATTAGGAGAGTGACAGGAAGGATAGATTTTTGGGCAATTATTTAGGTTGGATTTTGTGATTAATTAGATATGTGGAGGTGAGAAATAGATTGAAGTTGAGATTTTTAGTTTAGGGAACTGGAGGAATGATGTAATGATTGTAATTGTCATTAATGTCCACTCTTTATAGTAGAGTCACGTCATGCCTAAATTTGGATTATAGAAAGCTAGGAGTGATCCAAAAATTGGAAAATTTTGACTGTGTGTTTTATGGCATAAAATCCCCCCACCCCACTATGTTAACTTCTGATTTTCTAGGCATGCTGATCAGCCCCAGTAAACTTCAAGTCAGGTCTGGTTAGAAGGATGTAAATTTTGGATCTTCAAATGAGAAGCTGTGAGTAGGCTACCACTTAGGCAGAGCAGTGTCTGATTGGGACAGAAAGTTTGACTGTGGACTACAAGTGTCGACTTGGAAGGTTTAAGCACCATAGTAAGCTCAGTATCATTCAGTGTTGTAATTTAACTGTCACAACAGAACTTGTTTGATGCGAGATTCTGTTGATGAAAACATGGTATCCAGGATAAAGTGGTAGTCCCTCATACTTCAGAGAGCTAGGCTTAGTTTTAAGCACTGCATTTTAAAGTTACTAAACTAATTGTACAACACTGAAGAAATAACAAGTGTAATGAGAGGATCAAAATGATAAGAAAACATTGGAAGATGTGGGGATTTAACTTGAAGAAGCGTCTTGGTACAACATAAAGTCCAAGCTTCTTATTGTGGTCAGTGAGGGCTGCCTTAGCTCTGTTTATCTCTTAACTCTTAAACCTCATCTCATTGCGTTTTCTTCAGTATTCTATCACATGATTTTCTTTCAGTTTCTGAAATATCCTTAGTTTTTTTCTTGTCTTAGGGTCCTATATACATACTTTTCTGTTTCCTGTAATACTCTAGTCCCTTTCTGATACTTGAGGCCTCAGTTTGTCACATCCTCAGAGGGACTTTTCTGAATGTAGCTTCCAACCCCTCTTCTTTTTTGATATCATGTGTCTTTCATGGCCCTTAACAGAGTAAAGTAATTTTGTATATTTACTCCTATGTTCTACTATAAATGTAAGCCCATAAAAGTTAGGATTACATCTACCTTGTTTATATTTTTTCCTAAATTCCTGGTTATAGTGATGGGCACATAATATTTTCTCACTAAATCTTTGTTAAATAAACAAATGACATGATAATGATCAACTTGAAAAGTTATTTCGAAAGGATTATTATAAGAAATAAATTGTAGATTTATTTTGTATGACTCCAGATAGAAATTACAAGGAGACAGTATTTAGCTCCAGAGGTAGTTTTCTATCCTGGTTGGGTTCGTGGGTCGTCATCAATCACTTAGGCACTTGTAAAGGTTGTGTACCTTGAATATGTATTGTGGTATTTTAATGAGGGTTGTATGTGAAACTTTCTGTATTTTTTTCTGAGAAGTAAATATAAGAATCAGATGATTAAAATGTTATCAATGAAGCTTAGATATTCATTGTCATAATTATTCACCTCAAATTTGTTTGTAGTCACTCATTTACTATCACTTTTGGACAACAGGTCTCCCTGTTGAGGACAGGCCACTTAGGATGTAAATATGAGCAGATTAGAAAATGTATTCTTTGTTGGCAGGCAGATGGAAGAGAAAGATCAATCCTGGAAACGGGTTATGCCAAATGTGTACCTTTCTTTTTCCTGATTTCAGCAATCAGCTATGTCCCTGTGAAGGAAAAGTTTTAATAGAAGTGCGTATTTCCATTTGGAAGCATGAAACCATGGGAATGGTGTTCCTTTGTATATAGATTTTCATTCTTTTCATTCAAAATATTTTTTTGAACTCTATATCCTAGACACTGCTAAGTGCTAGAAAAAGAGCAGTAGCAAAAGTTTATGTGGTCCCTGCCTTCATGGAGTTTGTGCTATTGTGGAAAAGACAAACAATACTTATACAAATGAAAATCTATAATTTCAGCTATAAGTATTCTGAATAAGATATATAGCACTATGAGGCATAAAATAGCATAATCTATTGTGTGTGTGTGTGTGTTTTCTGTAGTATTTGATGCTCTGAGAGAGAATGAAATCATCTAAGGAGAGGGTAAAATAGGACAGGATATACGTAGAAGTGATGAATAACCTGGTCAAAGAGCAAAACCTAATAGAGAATTGACCTTGCTATACTTGATTCTATTCTTGTTGGGCTTTGTCTTTATTGTTGACTTGGCTTGTGGCAATACCTGTCTATGCCAGGGTTACCCACTTGTCTTTTGAGTTTAAAACCAGTAGAAAATCAGTCAGACCGTGTTATGTTTTTCTCTGATTAGCCTAAATTGGAGAATGTGCCTATGTTGTTTTCCTAATACTCACTTTAATGATTAAGGGCTCCATACAGATAAACAGAAATTAAGAATTTGTAAGGATGACCAGCTGTGTAAGAATGAAGAAGTTGGGCCTACCACACCGAGTTCCTTCAGTCTGACCAATTGGATCAGTCAGCACAAAATAGTCCAGCTTCTTGAGTCTTCTTATTCATATCAAATGGTCTTCTTATCTACTGGGAAAAACATTGTCCAATTCGTTGATGTTTGTTCGTGTTCTTTGGCTTACCACCATTGAAACATGATATTCACTTGGATGAAAGTATTAGACATAAATACATTGGTTAACTTTCTGGAAACAATTTGTTTCTTAGGATATGGATGGAGTTTATTGGTTCCATTAAGATTATTTTGTTTATTGGGCCATTTTTACATCAATACATATATATCCAAGAAGTAAAATAGTCCCCAGAAAGTCAGATTGGTTGAATCATCATGCAACAACACCATTTACAAGACTAGTTTCTAAATCCTCATTTATTTTCTTTGATATACAGATAGTTTTGTTGTAAATATTCTATGCCTTTTTATTTACCTCTTTTGATATTATGTGCAATGATTTTTTTTTTTTTTTGAGCATTCCATATTGGTCATTTTCAGTAGCAATATAAAAGTTACTGCTACATCTCAGCAAACAAACATTGTTCAACTGCTATAATTTCTAATTTGTTCTGAGGTCTTTGGTAGAGACTTTTACAAAGCCTTGGGGGAAAACTTCAAAATTTTCAGTATATATGTTTGCATGGCCATGATGTTAGACTCTGATTATCTTTAAGCCTTTTAGGCTCTAATAGAATTGCTAGTGTTACCATCATTAAAAGTTGTCTTCCTGTTGTAATGAGCTTGAAAATGTCATGAGAGATCAACTTCCCAGAATTCATATTATTTCCAGAATCCATAAATATAAAACATCATAATATTTAATCCTCCAGATTAGATCAGTGTGATAACCTGACGGTTGGAAACCTTGTAATATTCTGGAATTCCAGCTCTCTGGTGAGCTCTACATTTGGTTAGCAATATATTGCTTTTCCTTTAAAATATTTTATTGATTTCCTTAGGCCAGTCAAATCTTAAATTTCTTTTATTTCTCCTTCTAGAGCTTCCCTGCGACCCTCAACACAGTACATTGGAAATAAATCAAGTGAAATGTTTTCTTTTAAAAAGAGCATCAGTGATTGCTTATTGGTTGTGGGGACATTTCTTCTCCCCATCTCCATATTAGTAATAACAGTTTTAGGTCTGAAACCATAACATTATCTGAGCCCAGATAAGTGAAGACTGCATATGTTACATGCCTAAGCCAGTGTTTTGACTTTCACAACTATTTTTATTTTGATTATAAAGAAATAATTTATTGTTAGGAGCAAAGAAATAACCATAGCCCCAGGCAGTGTTGTGCTAGGAATAAAATTTGTCTCTATATTAGTTTTCTTTTTAGTGCTGCATTTAAAAGTTGACTTATCATTAAAAAATTCTTTTGAAGAACCTAAATGTCTTCACATTAAGCATGGCACCAAAAAGTGTTCAGTAAAATAGTGTTTAATGAAAATAGAACTTTTTTTTTTAAAAGAAAAGGTGCAGATAGGAATGAAGGTGAACAGGCAGTCAGGAAAAGAGAGGAGGAAGAACATTTTTGTTTCTTTTATTTAGTTATTTATCTTGGTTGTTTCCCCAAGCCCCAGGTCTCAAACTCTTGTCTTTAGAATATGTGAACTATGTCTGGTGACCTTATTCAGTAGGACACCCAGGTGCACCAAAATTGAACATTTTAAAAGTTGGTATTTTTTTTTCCCTCCAAACCGACTCAACTTTAGTGTCTTTATAAAGCCAAGGGGGTGTATTAAATTACTATTGTCTCTGGAGATCAGGTGCTGTTTCTGACTGTGAAAGGATGTGATCCTGTTTTGCATTTCATATCCCCACCCTAGCATTGCTGTAGTATCCTGTTTCGTTAGAACTGAGGAGTGATAACTGTTATTAAAGTTCTTATCTCAAACAGTTATAATAAACTAGAGGTAGATAGTAGCAAAATAACACATTTAATTTTTATTTTAAACACAGAAAAGTTGTGGATTTATTAAACTGACTTACTAACTTATGAAATTTACTGAATAGAAAAAAAACCTGGCCTTTTATCCGATTATTTGAAATTAGACAGCTGTCTATTTGGAGAGAATTTTTTTCTGTAGTTATTAACGAATGTGGAGAAAAACTTGCTTCTAGACTATAATAAGCAAGGGCTAAAAATATACTATTACCTGAACTGTACATCATAGTTTATTAAATATTTGTGTGTATGTTTTATAATTTTGGTTAGTATAATTAATGACCTTTAACAAATAATGTTATATTACATTTCTTTTTCTTTTTTAGGAAAGGTGCAGGCAGGAATGAAACCAAGTAGGCAGGCAGGAAGAGAGAGGAGGAAGAAGCATTTATTTATTTTATTTAGTTGTTTATCTTTGTTGCTCCCCCTGGCCCCAGGACATGAACCCAGTTTCTTGGGATATATGTGTTTTGTGCCAGCTGGAGGACCTAACCACTACACCACCAGAGTGCATCATATTTTTATCACCTTATCTTACAATACTACCAAGCTGTGGAATGAGTTAGAAATCATTTCAAAATAGGACTTTTTTTCTGTAGTGTACATATTATATGTACTGATGATCCTTAGAATGTTTTGACTTTAATTTTTATGGTAATGAAAAAATTTTAAATACTTTTCTAAATAAGAATTTGAATTCGTTGCAATTTAGAGCAAAAATATACTTCAACTCTTTTTGTCAGTTTCGTATTTCTTAATTCATGCACTTTTACCTCTTTTAATACAGTCACTAATTATTTGCTAATATGAATGGGACTTAGGCACTTTGTTGTTCTTGCAGAAAAGTAACTCTGCATTACTAATTTTACAGATAGCAATTGATGCAGAGTGCCAGTATTTTCTGTAAATCCCTTCTTTTTTTTACAGATCGCCACAGGATAAAAGAACACTTCTTGTGAATTGTCAGAATAAGAGTCTTTCACAGTCTTTTGAAAATCTTCTTGATGAGCCAGCATATGGTTTAATACAAGTATGTTTTTAAAAACTTGACCTCTTTTAATCTAACTAATTTTATATACTTCCTATCCTTCTCACTTTCTCAAGGATTATATAGAATGAGGCCAGTGTCTCTGTGTAACCGTTATGAAAGTCTTCCATGTAAATGTTGGGAAACTGCACTTGTCATATTTCTAAGATTCACAAACTCCTTGGTTCTTACTTACTTTGCAGATAATTTTTCCCTTTACCTTAATACTGAAGTTGGACATTAGTAGATTATTATTACAGCTTTCAATGTTTAGGTGAAAGGTAAGCCACTTTGAATTCATTAATGATGAGCTTAGGGAAAAATCTTGTTTCAATTTTTATTTTCTATTTAAGTAGGTTGTTTTTGGGGTCATGATAATCTGATTTCCCTTCAAGTATTTGAGTATATTATTGGTTTTGACTAAAGGTATACACTTAACACATAGAGAGGTAAAGTTATTTTTCACTCAGATTTCTATGTATGCTAATGAAATAGTTGTTTGCTTATTTATTTTTCACCTAGTCAGTAAATGTTTCATCTGTCCCAGCTGTCTTTTTCTTGGTTTTGAAGGCAAGCAAGATAAAGAGGGACATTTTAAGGAAGGAGGACAAGAGAGCAAACACTGATTAAAATAAAAAGTGAGAGAACAGTTTTCTTGCTATGAAAATAATTTTTTTGAGGTAGACCCATAAGAAGTAACTATTTTTGCTAAATATGGATCTGCAGACTGTTTGGAATTTAGGAGTAGCTTTAGCAGTAGAAAAGTTTTCATGCTGTATTTTGTTTTTTAGGGACATCACTCTCCAGCACAAATTATTATTCTTGGCATGTGATTTACTGCTTTTAGAATTAGGTTAAAATGTCATCTAATATTTAATTATTATGAGCTTTTAAACTTAGCTAGCAAATAATTTGTTAGACTAGTGTGGTTATTACACACTTCAAGAAATATTTTTTTTGTGAAGGCAGGACTGCTAGAAAGAAGAAAGCTGTTGTGGGCCATTCACCAGTGGAAAGTAAGCACTGCATATATTTTTGTTGTATGCAGATTAAATGAAGCCTGCAAATCATTTATTTATCTGCGATTCAATCAGTAGTGTTAATTTGATATTTAATGTACTATTTTAACCAAATTAAAAGATTGACTTAAAAATATAAATTCTTCTCCCCAGGAAAAATTTTTTAAGACAATCTTAGAACACTGTTTTAGTTCTGATTTTCCTTTTAAAAAAACTGCCATTTTTAAAATTATGAGATGGTTCTATTCTGTATTTGAATTAATAATGCTAATGTTTTTCTTCCTACTACATAGAAAATTAAAAAGGATCCTTATACAGCAACTATGGTTGGATTTTCCAAAGTCACAAACTACCTTTTTGATAGTTTGAGAGGCAATGATCCATCTGTACATCAACGACCACCTTCAGAAATGGCAGATTTTCTTAGCGATGCTATTCCAGGTTTAAAGATCAATCAGCAAGAAGAGCCAGGATTTGAGGTCATCACAAAAGTGGGTAGAGATTTTTTACATTAATATAGCTCTTATATTTTAAGAGGAGAAATTCTTTTTAAATGTGTACTGAATGCTGCAGAAAGAGAGACTCAGTTTTGGTTACATCTGCCTCTTTCTCATTCTTTTTAATAACATTTTGTTGATTAATATGTCTAACGACTAGTGCTTATTCAGCCACCAGATTCATTGATTGCTATTTAAACTTTATGTTCATTAATGTTGTATCTTTTATCTCCAATTGCATTTTGATAATAACGAATATATTGTTTTTGTTCCATTGAGTGCATAGCAATGAGTGAATAGTGAGCTTTGTAGATTGCCTCTATGCGTTTATATATTTCTTAGTAGGCATTAGAAGCAGCTAATTAGGACACTATTCTCAAACTTCTAGTCTCATGTGAATCTTTTCTTTTTGAAGTAGGTTGGATTTTGGTCTTGAATTATGACCTATCTCAACAAGTATATATATATGCTCAACAAGACTTTTGAGTTTTCTACAATTCCAGGCTGCTCATAGCTAGAAAATTATAACTAAATTGTAGCACTCAAAGATCTGTCTTACAAATAATATTTTTAATTGAATAAAAAACTATAGAAAATGCCAGCTCGAGTTAATGGATCATGAATCAATTCTGAGAGCTACAAATTTTAGTTTGGAATAAAAGCCAATTTTAGAATACGATTAATGGAATAATATGCTCTTTTAATAATATAGCATAACACTTAGTTTCAAGGATCTCTTACAGAATTTACATGTTGAATGTTCTGGGCTTATGTAATTAAAAGCAGAATAGTAAATTTTATCCGAAGCCAGTTATGTGTGTATTTAAGGAAGGAAAGCTAAACATTGAAAAATAAAGATATCAGAAGTGTTACAACTCATGTCTGAGTAATAATATTTTAGTTTTTGTTTGTATACTTTAATTTTATTTCATTGGTTAAAGGTATACTCCTAATTGCTTATTTTCTTATTTATTTTAGATTGATTTGGGAGAACGACCTATAGTTCAAAGGAGAGAGCCAGTATCTCTAGAAGAATGGACAAAGAACATTGATTCTGAAGGAAGAATTTTAAATGTAGAGAATGTGAAGCAGATGATATTTAGAGGGGTAAATACTTAATGTGCATTGTATTTTAAACTGCTTATATTTAGGTTTTCTTTCCTTTTTCTTTGTTCCTTGTTGAGGGTTAGCAGAGGGGAATATACTTCTTTTTTGATGAATAATGCCTTAAAATCCCCTGTAGGATAAACGTGCTTGTGATGTTCCTAAGGGTTGGGTATGGAGGAGATGAGTAAACCCAGAGGTCGATTATCTTCCTTACTGAAAATTCTATGGGTTATGTGAAGGAGGTATATATATCCCAGTATTAGTTGCATTATCTGGTAAGGAGATTTGGTTTAGAAAGATCAGTCAGTCCTACTGCCTGCTATGCAGTCCACTGTGTGCTCTGCATTCTTAAGCTTTCTGGCAACTGCTTACACCTTCAGAATCTTGACGTTAACAAGATATTATTTGCTGAAGTGAGCTGTGTTTATGTATAAAGCTGAATATTCTTTTTGTTTATTTATATGCAAGTTTTATAAACTTTTAAAGTGTTGCATGTCTTTTTATGAATGTGTTTCATAAGCGTGTTTTCTTCAGGGACTTAGTCATGTGTTGAGAAAGGAAGCATGGAAATTTCTTCTGGGTTATTTTCCTTGGGACAGTACCAAGGAGAAAAGAACTCAATTACAAAAACAAAAAACGTAAGTAATGGTCTTTTATGTGTTCATCAAAGAAATTGAAGTAACTCAATCCAGTCAAATTAGTAAGATTTCTAGATGAGAATTTGAATATACCATACTACAGGAAAATATTTTTATTTTCATTTTTTAATTAAAAAGTTATTGACACTATAGTTACTTGAAAACAGAACACTTATTTGAAGGACCTCATCACTTTTACTAGTGAACATGTGAAAAAGAAACTAAAAAAAAAAAATCCAGTCCCCTTGTACAAACATTTTGCATGTGTGAAAGATAACTAATTAGATACAGACTTAAATATATCTCATTCATTTTATTTTTGCAGTTTATTATGAAATTATAAAAATAGCTCATTAGAAATAATATTTGCTATTTAGGTTAATTACCTTGTTGGTGTTCTTGTAACATCAATTGGTCTTTTGGGAGAGAGATTTTGTTTTTATTTAATTTCTTGGATTTGGGAAGAAAAGAAACAGACTGCGAAGCTTACTCAGTCATTGTATGCATATTCAAATCTCAGAAAACTGTTTTTCTTTTCAATATGTTTACTTGTTCTTTTGAGACCTTTTCACATTAACCATTTTCTGCAGCAACTGAATTTAAAAATGGAACTCATGTAACATAAAAAAAGGTCATGAGATTTGTATTTGTAATTATTCAGAAACTTTAAGAGTTAACCTGTTTAATGACTAGAGTAATGTTTGGTATATTAAGGATTGAGGTAAGTCAATTAGAGACCTAAAATTACTCTAGTAGTTTAAAGTTTATAATATGTATAGGGTTATTTTCTTTTTCCTTTGTTTTTACTCATTACGCATAACTTGTAAACATTTCAGTATCATTTATAAATTTATATCCCACTGGCATCATAAATGCTCTGAAATGTCATTTGTAGAAAATCTCAAATCTTTAAAATACATTTTTAAAATACTTTTTATTGGTGTAAAACTTTTCTGTAGTGATGAATACTTCAGGATGAAACTACAGTGGAAATCTGTCAGCGAGGAACAAGAGAAGAGAAATTCGAGATTAAGAGATTATAGAAGTCTTATCGGTAACTTTTTCTTAACAATTTTGGAAATACAAGAGAGGGTTTGCATTGAAGTTTTGACAAGATAGGAATTTTAAAATCTTAAAATTTAAGATTTAAGATATATGCTGCAGATTTAGGACTCAAATGAGAAATCAATTTGTAGAGTAGATGAAAATGTATATTTATATGAATTCTGTCAAAAGTATCAATAGATTTTATCTTCAGTTCCAAAATGTGAATTAAAAAAAGTGTTAGGTGCACCCTGGTGGAGCTGCTGTTTTTCAGCCGCTTTTGGCTGCCACAGTCTGCGTAGCTCCCAAGGACCCAGCTTCATGTTCCGGATTTAGAGGGAACAGACAAGATAAACAACTGAAATAAATAGTTTCTCTTTTCTCTTCCTGCCTGCCTCTCTTCACTTTTCCTGCACCTTTCCTTTAAAAAAATTGTTAAAGTGTTTAACTTTTTCTTGTCGAATTAATACGAAGATTTTATTTTCTTCCTCATTACAAAAATAGTTTGTGTTTATTATAGAAAAGTTAGGAGCTGTATATAAGCAAAATGAATGCATTGTTTGTCATTCAGTGATAATTATTGTTAGTAAGCTTTGGCTTATTATCCCTCCAGACTTTTTCTAAATATGCATATATTTCATTTTTTAATTAAATTACTCCAGACAGTAATATTTTGTCAGTATTTGAAAACTGAGTAACTATTCACCTGGGATTAGCTATTCATACCAAAAGAGGTATCTGATAGACTTTTATAATAAGAGAACTAGACTATTTCCAAATAGTGAATACTGAGTTTTTGGACTCCTATGACAAATACCAGATTAGTGTAATTTATTGAAGGATTGTATAATACGGCTGTAAAATGTCTGTCAGACAAGCTTCAGCTCACAGTTTTCATTTTACAGATAAGAAAAATGAGGCATTAAAACTGTAAATGACTTGTCCAAAGTAGCATGGGTAATAAAGGCAGTGCCCAGTTTTAATACTTTTAACTCTCTTGTTATGTTGCCTCTGAATAATTTAGGATAGTTTTGGATAATAATGAGCCTTGTTAAAATTCTTATATTTCAATTCATGAATCTGTAGCTTAATAAATAAATACAGAGCAATGTTTTTACTATAGTTACCACCACTATCTCATGGGAGAAAAACATTTTCTAAACTAGAATTAGGAAATCCAACTTAACAGACTGATTTGGCAACATCTTTAGACATAAAGACAAGTGCTGACTTTTTGGCAATGGTAATTTTGATTGAAAAGGAACTTCCTTTTTCTGAACAATGAATTATATCAAAATAGTGTCCTTTCTCTGATTAAGGCAAAAATTTGAGGATCTCGAGGTATGCAGTAATCTGAAACTTCCAATTCAAGGAAGTGTCCTACTGCTTTCAATTTCAGTAGGGGAAGTATTAATGGACTGTTTTTTTTCTGCTTACATACAAAATATTTGAATTGGAAGTGATTTTAGAGGTCAGTATCTATTTTAAGCCTTTTCTTTCCACATTCCATATCCTCTTCTCATTTCATTAAGCAGTGGTAATGAGGACTCTGATCTTCTCAAGTCTATCTTGTGTCCTATTCTTACCCATTCCAAGAAATTGGAGGAAAATTTAGGTGTTTTAAATTTCTATAATTTGAAATTTTCTCATTTATAAAAAATAAATATATATGTATGTCTGTTTTTTTCAAAAAAGATTACTTATGGCATGCAACTCATTTTTATAACAGTAAACAAACAAAAAACAAACCCAGCGTAGTATCTGGCTCTAAATGTCTTCTAACAGAGGAGAACTCAGTTACAGTCCATCCATACAGTATAGTCCTAGGCAGTCATACATGGGAAGATGTTGTACAAATGTACATGAACATGGGGATTGATGGCGTATTTGAAAAAAAAAAAGCAGGCTACAAAAAAAAAATGCATAATATAATCCCACTCCTGTGTAAAAACATCTAGAAAAATCGACACTGAAATGTTAAGTGTTTTTCCCAAAGTGGCATGATAAGAGACTTCCATTTTGTTCTTTTTGTTCATGTCTATTTTGTAAAGTTTCCACAATGAGCATGTATTACTTATAAAAGCAAAGTGGCTCATTATAAAAATATGAAAACGTTTATATTTATTAATCCTCTCTTGGTCATGAACTTGGGTTCACAGCCGTCATAGCCTGTGTCTTAGCTGCCTGAATCAGAGTGGGATGAAAATGTTTATTTTTGAAAGAGTAATTCTCTAGGCTGTGAAGTAGTGCCAAAAATATCAATGTTAAACATCCCTACCTGCTGGAAAAGTACAGCATTTGTCACCTTTCAGTTCTATATATAGGCCTCCAGTATTAGTGTATGTCTTGTTATTTCTGAGCATCCAGTTTTCATTATATTTAATTATATTTAGCTGATTATAAAATTGAAGCCCAGAAAGGGTTATTAAATTGTCTTAAGCGATCTCGTTAGTTCCATAGCCTGCACCACTCATAATCAGATCACATTTTTTTTTTTTTCTTTTCTTTTTTTTTTTTTTTTTTAGAGAGGAAGGAGCATCTTTATTTAGTTCTCTTTTGGTTTTTCACTCAGCTCTGGGTCTTAAACACAGGTCCTTGGGCTTGTGTGGTTAGCACACCAGTGTCTTGGCTGCCTGAGCCAAAAGGGCATGCTCAGATCAAATTCTTAATGCACAAACACACATATCTATGTACCTTCAGATAAGACATTCAAATGTAATATCAAGTGCCTAGTCGAATTATCTGGAGTAGTCTGAGAAACAGATTTAGATTTGGGTATTATTAGCATAAATATCCCTAGGAATAGAAGTTGTTACCTCAGAGGACAAAGAGAGACAGATAAGGCCCAGGAATCCCAGTTTCCAGAGCAGTGCTTCCTAACTTTGACTGTACATTAGAATTACCTGAAATGTTTTAAAAAATCACATTGATTATTTTAAACATTCATGTGTTCATTTATCCGATAAATATTTACATCGTGCCTATTACATACTAGATTTTCCTCTAGGCATAAGGTGAATAAAACAAAATTCTTGCTCTCAAGGAACTTCTTAGGAAGAACAGACAGTAAACAAGATATATAGGTAGCATATGTTGGTGATAAATGCTAAACCAAAATAAGACAGGGAAGAATATTAGAGATTTTATGTGGTGTTGAATTCTTTTTTTTTTTTTTTTTAAGGAAAGGTGCCGGCAGGAATGAAGGTGAATAGGTGAATAGGCAAGCAAGCGGCAAGAGAGAGGAGGAAGACACACTCTTATTTCGTTTTTTATTTAGTTGTTCCCCCACTTCCTTGCCGCAAGCCTGGGTCCTTGGGAGTATGTGGACTGTACACCTGACTCTTATTCCACCAGGACTTGCTGATGTTGAAGTTTTAGCTTCAGTGATCAAGAAGGGCTTTTACTGAGAAGGTGATGTTTGTGTAGAAATTTGAAAACATGGATGGGTAAAGCTATGCAGATATGTAGATGAAAAACATTCCAGACAGAAACGAACGTGTGTTAGACCTGTTTCTATCTAGGGTCTCTGCATGTTTGAAGTACAGCAGGAAGGTGAATATGGCTTGAGTGAGTTGCGGGTATAGACACTGACGAGATCAGAAAAGACATGAAGAAGGAGTCAGTTCAGATCACATAGAATCTTGTAAGTTACTGTGACGACTTGCACTTTCACTCCGAGATGAGGAGCCACTGGAGGATTTTGAGCAGTAGAGTGATGTGACTTGACTTTTTCTTTTTTAATAAATCATGCTGACTGCTGTCTGGAGAATAGCGTGGGGTACAAAGGTGGGAGTTGAAAGATCATTTGAGGCTATTTCTATAATTCAGGTGAGAGAATGGTTGCCTATAAGGGCCTGGTAGTGAGTGGGTGACATTTGAATAGATGCTTAAAGAAGCAAAGAGTGTATGTCATGTAACTATCTGGGTGAAAGGCTACTCTGGACAGAGGGGAGCAGCATGGTCTTCACATGTTGAAGATGAGGTTTGCTTATAAAGTATCATTTTTATAGGTCACTTTGATCTCTTTTTGTTTTCTGTCTATCACTAAATATACAACAGAAAAGAAATACAGATAGTTCATGAGGGTACGAAAAGCTTTTTACCATGTTTAATATATTTTTTAAGGCAGTTAATTTTCATTGCCATTATTACTAGGTAAATTGTGCTTGAGTTAAAAAAATTAGCTTATTACCTCTACCAACTCTGATAAAAGGTTGAAAAGTTTCCATGTTTTTAAATGAACTTTTACATTTATAACATGGTTTTATTTTGGTGTTGGTTTTGCTTATTTGTTTGAAAAATATACCCATAATTCATTTGATATATGCTTTTATTAAATCAAATATAGCATATTTTAACAGAAACCTGGAATATTCTAATAATTTTTAAATGCCCTTACAGTATTTGAACTTACATCATCTTCTGTTGTCGAGACTCGACTCTTATTGTAAAATACATTCCACATTTCTTGCCAACAAGTATTAAGAATGTTTTCAAATTATTCCATTAATGGTTGGGCTGGGGTGGGAAAGTGGGCAATTATAACTTTTAATCACAATTGTTTATAGGGTAAATTAATAATTTTAAATTCATTTCTAACATGTTGAAGGATTCAAGGTGGAGAAATGTCTTTTTAGTTGTTTCTCACAGCTAAATATCTGTCACAACAAATATATTAAATGTTAGTGTTTGTGAAATTAATTGTTAGTATCATTTGGGATATATTCATGGTGATGATACCAAATCTATTTCTAGCAAAAGGTAGGTTTTTTTTCAAAATTAAAATTGCTTATAATTTGTAAACTGAATATCTATATGTATATGATGTATATGTATAAGAATAGGAAGTAATTTGTCCTGAAGATGGTTATGGAACTCGACTAGGAAGCTGATAATACTTTCATAATGAATTATGAATGAAATGAATCTCTTTGATTATGCTTAATTGCATAGTAGCTTTTTAAATTTTTTCAAATAATACTGCCTGTCACATAATGACTTACATTTTTATTGCTAAGTAATATGAATTATTACTTAATGTTGCTTTGACTTAATTGAAATTATTTCCTAGTATTAAAAGATTTATATGTTTAGATAAAAATTGAAAAATATTTAAAAATATACTCATGAGTAGGTGGACTTTTGAAATAGTCCAAAATGCTTGTTTAGTGCATATCTGAAACAGGATTTAATGACTTTTTTCATTAAGTGAAAACTTGGCAAGAGAGTAAAATATCAAGAATAAGAATTATTTGCTTGTAAAATGTGAGCTTTATTAGTCTTTTTCCTAAGGTTTTCAAATGTGTGATGATTTTCCTCCTCAGAGAAAGATGTTAATAGAACAGATCGAACAAACAAGTTTTATGAAGGCCAGGATAATCCAGGGTTGATTTTGCTTCATGACATTTTGATGACCTACTGCATGTATGATTTTGATTTAGGTAAGTTCTCCTCTAATAGCCTAATTTTAAAAAGATTTATAGATATTTATTTTAGAATTTAAATTTATTAACCTGTTAGGCATATGTAATAGCTCTATGGACTAGTTTTAGTAGGGGTTGGTCCAAAGGGACTAGATATTTACAAGGCTTTGGTTCTCAAATTACACACTGAGGAACACTGTGTTGCCTCAGCAAATTCACAAGGGCAAACGTGGGTTCTTTCAACTTTTGAGGGAGATAATGATGACATCATGTAGGACACTGCTCTGACTACTAGCTGAAGTAGTTCAAGGTTTCTGCATTAGATTGTCACAGTTCTTCTGGTGAAGTTCCATCTTAGCAAAACTGAGTTTTTGAACTTACTGTGATAAGTAAATAACTGGCATATAAGAGGAACGGGAAACAAGGGAGGTGGTATCCAACTGAATTTCAAATTTGAAATGTTAAGTTCATAGAACTTAACTACTTATTAAGCTTTTGGATCTAATTGCTTAATAAGTTGAAATATTAGTCATTTCTTTAAGCCTAAAGTGACTTGGAAAAAATTGCTGAGATATTAATGGTGCTGTGAACTGAGAAACTGATGATCTTTGATATGCTTTCTCCAGAAGTTCATTTTGTATCACGAATAGGTTCAGCCATGTCCTGGTAGGCAATGGTTAGGTCATTTGCCTCCAAAGAAGCACAATCCACATACTCCTAGGTATGAGTCCCAGGTCTGGGAGGAAACAATCAGCATGAACAGCTAAATAAAAAGTAAAGCGCTTCTTCGTCCTCTCTGCCTGCCTGCCTGCCTGTTCACCTTTCCTTTAAAAAAAGGAAAAAGAGAATAGGTTGGAAAAATTGAGGCTAAGGGAGAGAATTACAGATTGAATGGGTAGGGATGCTTAAGTGTATAAAATGTAAGGAGCCAGTGTATATGTACATTATCCTTTAAATTAAATTAAATTAAATCTTTTATTGAAGTAAATTTATAAAATAAGTGTAGATATGCAGGTTTATTGTTCATCAAATATAATACCACACCCACCACTGGGTTAGTTTTTGTTTTGCCTGTTTGCTTGTTTCTTTAAATTCTATGTATAACTCAGATCATTCAGCATTTTTCTTCGGGTTTATTTCACTCAGCATAATCCCCTCTAATTCCACCCTTGTGGCCACAAATGGAAAGATTTTGTCTTTTTTATAGCTGTATAGTATTCCATTAAATAAACACACTCCATCTTTATCCAGGTTCACAACCCAGGGTTGGGGTGTGTGTGGGCAGGACAACCAAGATGAACAACTAAATAAAATAAATTAAAAAATGATTGTTCCGCCTGTCTCTTTATACCTACCTTCCTGTTTGTCTTCATTCCTGCCTGTACCTTTCCTTTAAAATAAAACCCCAAAATACATATATGTACATAAACCACAAAAGTAATATACAGACTATTTAAAAAGATAGTGTTTTTCTATTAAATATTGTTTAACTTAAGACTTCTTAGGACATTTGTAGAAGCAAGTTAAATCCAGTAAGGTGTGTGATTCTTATTTTCTAACTGGAGATATTTATTACAATAGGAATAACTTTTCAGCTAAAAAAAAAACATGGCTAAATATTGCTGTTTGGGCATGCCTTGCTGACTTAATGGTTACGTGTGCTTGATGTAGTCCATGTACGTCTCCCAAGGACCTGGTTTCACAACCTAGGACTGGGGGTGTGAATGAGGCAACCAAGATGAACAATTAAATAAAATAAATAAAATGCTTCTTCCTCTTCTTTCTCCCTGCTTATAACTTTCCTTAATAAAAAAGGAACTGACTTTTGATATGAAATTTCCTTATATAATTTCTGTGAATTGTTCTAGTTCTGAAAGAGATGCAAATGCCCTAATGATAAAAAGATTTCTAAATAAATGTTTATACTGTCAAAATAAAATGAACTTGAAAATTAATTCCATTCTTACAGCTCTTGACATACTCGAAAGAGCATCGTTTATAAAGTAGATTAAAAGCAACCAGAATATGAAGATTAATTTCACTACTTGCTTTAGCTAAGACTTATAGAAGAAATATGGTGTGATCCCTTATTAAGGCTGAAGACCTTAAGGATTAAATTAGCTTCTTAGAAATTTTTATTCATTTTAACTTTATAATAAAGTGCTTTTTTGGTGAATCTTTTGAATAGCATACTTCGAAGTATTTTATTATAGACCATATGCAGTTGTCAGGCACAGTAAATCATCTTTTGCCCACTGTTGAGTTCAGATCAAATTTCCTTTATGCTCTAATTGGTTTAGGCTTTATATATGGCATTGCTTTCCACTGTGTACCATGTAAGAAAGCTCTGATGCTAGCAATTTGCTTTTCCTTTCCACCTGCTTATTCTTGTGTTATATAGGGTTCTGAAGAGAAATAGAACCATAATGACTACACCTCTCGTGCACACACACAGGAAGAGAGCTTTAATAGGTTAGACTCGCATGGTTATGGTGACTGAGAAGTTCTATAATCTGCTGTCTGTAATCTGGAGACTCAGAAAAGCTGGTGTTACAGTTTGAAGGTCTTTGAACAAGAGAGCTGATGATAGAGATGCCAGTTTTGTCTAAAGGCATAAGAACAAGGAGCATTGAAGGCAGATCAAGATCCCAACTCAAGCAGTTGGAGTTAGACATAGAGCAAATTCAGTCTTCCTTCGTCTTTTTATTTTGTTTAGGCCCTCAACAGATTGGATGGTGCCTACCCACATTAGGGAAGAAATCTTTTATTCAGGTCACTACTTCAAATGCTAATCTCTTCCGTAAATACCTTCTCAGATATACCCAGAAATAATGTTTAACTAGACATCTAGATACCCCATGACCCACTCAAGTTGATGTTATGTCACAAGTATACATTATTTTAAAGAATATTCCTAATAAATTTGTAGGACTACTTAGGTATATCACATAACCATTTTTTTTTCTGGAACTTTTTGCCAAATGTCTTAGTTATTCCATTTTCTGGAATTGTAATAATTGGATGCCTGAAATGGGAACCCAGGTGTCCTTTTGTGGTAATGTGAGTAGAGTCATACTTTCCACAGGGTATAGTATAGACATGTTGAAGTTGAGAGGGACTAGGCAGTAGTGGTAAATCACAGGGCAGAGACTCAGAACAGATAGCGCAAAGGAGCTCCTGAGGTGATCTGAATGTCTATACATTTAATCTGAGTTTTTCTCGAGACTAATTTACATGTTTTCTGGGGGTAATTTTTAAAAGATTTCTTTCAAATTATGAAGATTGATATGGAAATGTATTATGTCTAGTAGAAATACTCCTTTCCCCTTTTAAATAGACACTATTTAAATGGCATCAGTCCTCATAGTTTTTGATGAATGGTTAAGCTTTGGCTCTGCAATTGAAAGACTATTACTCACGGACTTTTTAGTTTTTGACTTATTCATGGAGTTTGGCAGTGTTGATTACTCTTATCTCAACTTTCTTTCCCTTGACATTGCAATACTCTTTTACCTTTTTTCCTTACCTTTTTAATCTCCAATCTCCTTTGAGTTGTATTTTTAAATTTGATAGTCCTCTGAGTTTTCATCTCTCTAAAATTCTTTTACATGTTATTTTAAAATATTACTCACTCTTGATAATAATATATACACTTCAGATACACACTAATGACTGTCTGCTTGACATCTTAGTGTAAAACACTCTTCTTTCTCACCTAATTGCAAGACTTTCTCCTTTATTTTCTTTTCTTGGTGAATATCAGAATCTACCATCTGTGAAATCAAAGATAATTTTAATTGAAATGATGGTGGAATGCAAAGAAAGATACATAAATTTTAGGCTTTCGGAGACATATTTTGTTTTGTTTTTCCTTTTTCTATTAGGATATGTGCAAGGAATGAGTGACTTACTTTCCCCTCTTTTATATGTGATGGAAAATGAAGTGGATGCCTTTTGGTGCTTTGCCTCTTACATGGACCAAATGGTAAGAATAGAAGTTCCTCCCTTTAATCAAACTAGTTTTGAAATTTTTAGTTATATTATCTCACTATATAAAATTGATGTTTCTATTTAGCTATTCATGATGGAACTTAAAAAAAATGATTCCATGTCTCGTTTTTTAATTTTAATTTTTTAAATAGCTTTTTTAAGAAGCTTGAAAATACTAGCATTACTTTTAACACAAAGAGTAGATAGTGTTTGTAGTTCAAGAATAATTGGGATTTAATATTAGCTAATGCATTGTATTCTGTAGAAGGAGCCATGAGCCATTTTAGAATATTGATGAGGTAGATAAATTCTTATGTGAAAGAGTCGAACTTTCATAGCATGTCATTAAGAGATAAAGCTTAGTCATGCTGAGTAATATCCTTACCTTTTGTGAACATTTTATATTTTGTCATTATAGTAACGGATTTTTCTCCAGATGTGTTTGAACTATTTGTAATGCTGACACTTTCTTAGTAATTCAGTTATTTCTAGAGACGTGATTATTAGAGTTGAACTATGTCTATATGTGCATATTTATACAAAGAACATTTTATCTGTTACTGATACATCAGACAGTTCTAGCACAATAATAGAGAGAATATTAACAGAAATGGAACAGTCTTCTTAGGTAATCTCTTAGAAAGAAAAAAAAAAGGCAGAGGGTCTGAGAGTAGATAAAGGCATATGAAACCAAAGATCTGACTGCGTAGGTCACTGTATTGTTTCAAGATAAAAAGAACTTGTTTGATGCCAAGACTTGATGTTGGGTATTGAAATGGCCTGCTTGCAAGGAAATAAAGATTATGAATATGTAAATCATATAAAGTGTTTCCCTTTGATAGAGGGTTTAACTCAGATCTTCTGGAATACAAATTAGAAATTTGGAAGTGGTACTCTTTTTTGTTTACTTTTCTTCTTCCCCTCTTGCTTGCTTAGGTTTCTTTCTTCCGCTCTTGTCTTTTTCCTCAAGTCTCTTTATCATTAATTTTAACTCATCCTTACTTTTAGTTCTTTTCCGAATAGGTATTTGATAAAATTTGGTAGTTTAAAATGTTTTAACTATTAAATTAATATTCAAATTATTTAGTCCTTTACCTCAGTGTTTTTGGATTATTTGGGAGGATTATTAATTACAGGATTCTAGTAATATTGTTGCTTGTCTTCTTTACCTTTGATTTTACCTACTTCTTAACTCCCAAGTGCTCTGGAAATCTGAGGCATTTGTTAAGCAGGTCTGTACAACTGATAGTAATTGTGTGAAAACTGTTGTCTGCTTTCCTTGTGATTTTTTGTTTCTCCTCTTTCACTAGAGCTAGTATGTTCCTTGATAATAGGGTCATGTCTTTGATTAGTTTTCTCATATGCGAGGTTTTTACTCAACAGATTTTTTTCTAGAATAAACACGAGTAATTCCCAGTGTCTCGTACATATTTCAAAAGAATTGCCATGAACATACTGCATTTAGTCTTCTACAATAATAATTTCATAAAACAGAGCCAATATCAGCACATTCAGATATGAAATTCGGCTTATGATGCCAAGTCTATGCCTATATGCCTGTATGCACGTACATGTATGTACTCGTATTTTGTTCTCAAAAGAATACTTTGACATCTATAATATGCACCTTACAGTCTATTTTTCATTTTTTGTCTTGGAAGTTGAGATTGGTTGTTTTGTTCTTTTCCACAGTAAGTGTTCTTCATCTTTGCCTTCTCCATTGAGAATTGTCTGGGAATTTTTCTAATCATTATTCTAAAAATATCTCTTAATATACTATAGCGTCTGCTAAAATATTTTTTCATTGTATTTGAAAGGAAGGACAGTATGTCTCTGTGAAAATAATCTGTATGGTTCTTTTTCACTGCATTGCTTTTGTTTTGAGATCCTTAAATTGTGTTTGCTGAGGCTCCTTTTGTTTTATGGCTTTACTTCATGTACATGTTTTCTTTTGTAATGACTCACCTGGTGTCTATAGATTTACTTTTGTTGATGTTTCCTCACATCTAATATAGGTTTAGGCATAGACTTTGTAATTGTGGAAATAATTTGCAAAATGATTTAATGAACTTTCTTATATCCTTCATTTTGCCATTTTCCCTCTTTTCATTTTCCTCCCATGTGTATGTATACGTGTGTTTATATAAAATGTCTGTATGTATGTGTACATGTTTGTTTGCAGATACACTTTAAGTCCTTCATATATCCATTTTTTATCTCATTTTCCCTTCTCCAGGAATAGCTACTTTTCTGAAGTCGACTTTGTTATTTTGGGAATGTTTCATTTCATAGCAGTTGTGGTAGCAATGCAATACTCTGTTAGTACTCTCAAACCAACATTAGCCTTTGGCTGCATCAGAAACAAAATTTACTGTTAACCAGAGTTAATTCCGCCTTTTCCCCTGCAGATCCATCTGGTAAATGAAAGAAGCGATATCCCCAAAACTTGCATTAAGTTTTTGAATAAGTTCTTTAAGTCTTTAAAGAGAAACCCAATATATTGAGAATCAGTAGCCTCTGTGTGTTTATGTACTTTTTGTGTTTTACATTTTTTAAGAATGAATGATTTCTAATGGATAGATTCTTCTAATAAAGCCCCATTATTTCTTAAAAAGGAGTGTGAAAGGAGGGACGTTGTTCTTAGGCTTTTCTCAAATGTTATGTTAGTGGGTTACCACAGAGTGATTGTGGCACATGGAATCAGGGTAATTTAAGAAACCTTCAAAGTGTCTTGGTGATCTTCGTCTAGTGCTCCACTCCCACGCGCCCCTACATCGTACCCACCTCCACCTCGCCCCACACTGAAGTGTGAAACGGTTATTTAACTTTGAAGAGTAAGCAATAGCAGTGCTCAAACTTCATAATTTCAGGACTCCTTTGCACTTGTAGATATTATTGAAGCCCAAGAGCTTTTTCTGTGTGGGTTGTATTTATTGATATTATACCTATCATATGAAATGTTAACACTGAGAAACTTAACATTTATTCATTTAAAATCAGCTGTTCATTTTAAAACAACAGTAAATCTATTACATATAGAACATTTAACTTTTTAAATGAAAAGTACATTTTCTAAATTAAAAATAATTTGAGAAATGGTTTTCTATTTTTTGATGTCTATTTAGACATTATAGAACATACAGACATGTTACATTATAAACATAATAGAAACAGCTGGATATTCGTATTTGCTTTTGTATTCAGTCTGTTATAATATCACATATATAAGCTTTTATACTAGTGGGAGAATTTACAGTGCAAAATGCATGTAATGTTTTAATGTTGTAGTGAAAATGATTATGACTAATGATTAATGATGACAAATGTCATCAAATCTAAGAAATTGTTAATTCTTTAAAATTAAATGCACATTTAAGCTAAATTTAATTATATTTCATGTAGTAATTTGAATACTTAACAGTACAAGTGTTTTAATAAATGTTTGTTTCCCAAATGTGTGTTCCTTTTACCAAATCTCTCCGACGTAAGAAATGTGAAATGTATGTAAATCATTCTGACTGCTATCTCTGCATTCTTCTTTAAGTCAAATGAATAGAAGGAAAAAATAAACCTTACGTTGATATCAAGAATACTCTTTTCCCTATTTTTAATGTCACTTTAACCTTTCAATTAGTTATTACGTTTTTAACATAATCATTGTGATGTAAGTCCAACATTTGTCCTTACACTCATGTTTTTGTTATCAGTGATCATGAACTGTACTATAAAATATTTATTAAGTATTACTTTTATGGTGATACTTATTTCCTTTTAAAGCATCAAAACTTTGAAGAGCAAATGCAAGGCATGAAGACCCAACTAATTCAGCTAAGTACCTTACTTCGATTGTTGGACAGTGGCTTTTGCAGTTACCTAGGTAAGTGTAGTGAATCAAAATTATACCCAGCAAATTATAGGATAATACAGAAAAAAATGTAAAGAACTCTTTTAAAGACACATATGCTGTATTGCTGTTGCCTGACTTACTTTAGAAATAAAAGGTTGGGATTCAAAACTGACTTTATGTATTCCTGTTTTAAAAGGTTTTTTTATAAAAATAAAATGAATTATGCTATTGTTTTGTTTTCTTGTAAAAGAGTTAGGCTGCAAATTTGAAGTGTTTCCTTGAATTAGTAGAAGGCAATAGACTATATTACACATTTGTATTACACATTATAGCTGAGATGCATAGAAAATGAGTTTCAGATAGGTCACTATTCTGAGATAAATAGCATAAGAGTAAGACATATTTTTTTTTTCTTCTGTATAGAATCTCAGGACTCTGGATACCTTTATTTTTGCTTCAGATGGCTTTTAATCAGATTTAAAAGGGAATTTAGTTTTCTAGATATTCTTCGATTATGGGAGGTAAGTTCTTAAATTATTATATAAATCTATTATTTATTATGGAAAGAAACAATTGAGTGAATTATGCATGGATTGGAATAGTCTAAAATTTCTAATGCAGATATATTTAAAATTCTGAATTTTTTTTGTCTCTCCTTAAAAATTGGTATCAAATGAAATATCTGAACTTTTGTATCTTTTAATGTTAATCACAATCTTTCGTGTCTGTGTTTTTTCTGTGGGAACCGTGACTTCATGTGAGGGACTGCCATGTTCTGTCACAGATTTTTATTGTGTTCAAGGGAGTTTGATAGGCTGAGCAATTGAAAAGGCATTTTGTAGTCAGAGGTGTTGGGAGGGAGCTGGCTTGTGTTTTGCCTTTTAAAAGAAATTCATGTTAGCACAAAATACTAAGAATAGCAGACATCCTCTTATCTCTGTTTAGCATATGTAAATATTTTGCCCTATTTACTTTTAGTTTTTCTCTTATTCCAATAAAAAATTAAAAGATTTAGCTAATATCTTTTTAAATGACCATCCCAAGTACCATGTATTGTGTTTTATGGGGTATATCCTTTCATTACACTCTTTAAAGGACAACTCTTTAAAAAAAAAAATTGTATTAAAGGAATATTATATCATAACAGTATATAAGTTTAAAGTATATGTCATTGTAAGTCAGTAACTCTATATAATACTTTATCACCATCACTTCAGTTCTTCACCATACTGTTGACGAGAAACAAAATTACTTTCTTCTCAAATACCTGTAATTGTTACAGGTCAGTGTGCTTTTGAAATAAAGTATTGACCTAATGATGGATTGCTGCCTTATCTCAAGGAAAGAATAGGGAGAGAATCCATACAGATAATAAATAGATTATATATAGTTGAACCCCAGTGCCCTCTGAGTCTTTTACAGCTAGAAATTGATGCCTGTACTTTGGTTACTGGAGCTGCCATTAGAGGAAATGATGCACTGATTGAGGGATCATTGCTTTGTGAAAGATTGCTTCCTCTGAAACTGATAGTAAAACTCATGGTCATGATATGGAATAATATTTTGAAGTTTTACAGTTTTGTTAAATTAGTATCAACATCTTTTAAAGAGTGAATTAAGACGATTATTTACCACATAGCTAATAAAATAATCCCTCAATCTGCTTACTAAATAAATTTGGACTTTTAATGAAACATGTAATTAAACTTTCAAAAATTGGATTTTGTCTGAGTATCATTCAACCTGAGTTACTCCTGGTGAAAGAAGTAAGATCATTTTAGGAATGCCTTAACAGTTTTGTTTATGTAGCTCTTTTTATCTTTCCAGAAAAGATATTATTAGACACTTCAACAGAGTGGAAATTAAGGCCTTATTTATTTTATTTTTTTTTAAAGGAAAGGTGCAGGCAAGAATGAAGGCGAGCAGAAATAGCAGGCAGAGGGAGGAGTAAGAAAAATATTAGTATTTTATTTAGTTACTCAATCTTGGTTGTTCTGCACCCACAGCCCTACCCCCATCTCACACCCTGGTCCTTGGGGTGTATGTGGACTATGTCTGGTTCCTTCTTTGCTAGGCCTTCAGGGTGCCTGAGCATTACATTTGAGAACATTATATCTTGAAAGAAATGCAGCTATTGATCAGTTTTATACATTTGGGTGCAAGTTGATTCAGCTTTTGTTACACTCAGGCATATATATCTATAAATTATGTTTAGAATTAGAGTTAAAGGTGTCTCTAGGTGTTTTTGATTCTTTGCACCGTGTAACTATCTCTTATTATTTCCAGACTTAATTTTTTAAAAAAATTTTCCTGAAATACAATTTAAAAGCAAGAAACTGAAGATTGAGAATATTATTGAAAATGCCAGTAACTCTTTATGTCTTAAATTTAGCCTCATGACTATGACTCCTTAATTAATACTGCTAAGTAATCATATAGGTTAAGCTCAGTGATTTGCTTACTGTAATTACCTAAAAAATCACGCTTAGAATGCATATATTCATATAATGTTAAACTTGATATTCCTTTGTAGATAAAGGTAAGGCTTTCCTTCCTCACTTCTCATTTCCTAACATGAAAAACAGTGGATTGCCTATCAAAGCAGCTTCTGCTTTACATAGAAATCATTCAGAGTTTTCAGCATTGTGTTTGTGAGGAAAATAGTTCAGAGTTAATATAATTTTACTTAAATAGGTCTATTTTTTTGTAGGTAATATGGACTGGACTGCCATGTAAAAACTTCCATCTTCTTCTCTGTTGTGCTATTTTGGAATCAGAAAAGCAGCAAATAATGGAAAAGCATTATGGCTTTAATGAAATACTTAAGGTAGTTAATATTAATGTTAATATTTTGGCAGTTTTGTATATTTGATTGTACTAGTATGCAAAACTTTTCCTTGAAGATTTGTTGAATACCTTGAAGTAACTTAGATTTTATCAATAACGTTCTTAGAATTGACTGAATGGTAGTTCACCAAATGCATATTGGGCAGTTACTTTTACCTAGCTAATTCGTACAAAAAGAAAATTAAGCAAATGTTCTTTTATGTAGTCTAATTTTCTGAGAAAGTAATTGTTTTTTATGGTTTTGAGATAGTAGATTTGGGACAGCTGCTGGGTTTAGTTTTGTTTTTTTAAAGGAAAGATGCAGGCAGAAAGAGAGAGGAGCAAGAAACACTTTATATATTTAGTTGTTCATCTTGGTTGTTTCAGCCAGTCCTGGGATGCAAACCCAGGACATTGGGACACATATGGACTTTGCCCAACCCCTACTCTACTAGGGCGCACATTTATTTCTTATTTAGTAGTTCACAGTGGTTGTCCCTGGACCCAGGACTCAAACGTGACGTGAGCTCCTTCAGAGGCAATTGCTCTAACCGGTTTTCCACCAGGGCGTGCCCTTGGATTTAATGTTTTATAAGCCTTTTAGTTATTTTTTAGCTTTACAACTTGAAATAATTTAATGTCATATTGAATTTTTCTTAATTTTAGTATGTGAATATTTTTATTTTAAGGATATTTATCTGCTGTGAAATGAGTGGTAATTGTTTTTATAGTAAAATGTTTTCAGTGTTGATTATCATTTTGTTGATTTATTTTAGCATATCAATGAATTGTCCATGAAAATTGATGTGGAAGATATACTGTGCAAAGCAGAAGCAATTTCCCTACAGATGGTAAAGTGCAAGGTATACAGTGTTTCAAATAATTGCAGAGATTTTTTTGTTTATATGTTCTTGATGTGTTGAGGTCAAGAAAATTTTTCTTTTGAAGGGCGTAAAATAATTAAAAATAATTGATTAATTATGCTAGACAGGAAACTTAAGGCAAATGACAAAATTAATAAAAACATTACTGCAACAACTAAAGACACTGGAATTTAACTATTGATATATTACTCAACCAAATTAGTGAATACAGAATAGAACTTCATTTTAAATATGTAACATTCCGAAATAAAGATGGATGCTGATCGGAAATAAAGAAATGAAGAGTAGTTTGTCATTACATTTGTATCAATCAACTTAATTATTTCTAAATGAAGGCACATTCGATGTATTATGAAACCAAGTCATTATACTTTTGATGTATTTGGCTTTTACATTTTTATGAGAATTCTTTTTATCTTTTTTTTTCTTTTAAGGAAAGGTGCAGGCAGAAATTAAGGCAAGCAGGCAGGCAGGTAGGAAGAGAGGAGGAAGAAGTATCTATATTTTATCTCTATTTAGTTGTCACATTGGTTGTTTCCCGCTGGACCTGGGACTCAAACCCATGGGTTTGTGGCTTGCTTCTTCAAACATGATTGACTCAACTGCTGCTTTACCAGGGTGCTCGGAAAATTCTTATTTAGTTCATGTTTCATTTGTTCATGGTTCCCAATGCTTATTTTAATGTTTTAGTTCTACAAACATGATAGCTTCTCTTCAAAACATGTCAATGAAATACTTCTTACCTTTAAAGAACCTCCTTATGTATTGAGGGAAAAAGATGGTGTAGATAAGATACTATAATACATAAAAAGAGCAATGAAATAAATGCTAAGTAATAGCAAATTATAGTTTGTGGGAGTGTTGGGGTGAGTTGGAAAGTTACTAATTTTGAATAGAAGGAATAGAAGCTCAGGGAACTAATGAAAAATTGATTTGAAAATGGTTAGGATTTCATTTTAATTGAAGATTTGAGAGGATACATAACCACGTTACATCAAATGTTCAGATTCTGGATTCAGTAGTTTTTTTATAGATGTGTTACTTTGTGATTACTTTTCCTCCACAATGAGTGATGGTTTTGTGTTTGATTTTTCACATTCAGGAATTGCCACAAGCAGTTTGTGAGATCCTGGGACTTCAGGACAGTGAAATTACAACGCCAGATTCAGACACTGGCGAAGATGAAAATGTTGGCATGACTAGTTACCCTACGCCTGCATTTCAGAGTGACTCCTTATCTAGACATGCTGCCAGTGGAACCAGAGATGACAACCCCATACAGATATCAGTGTCCCCAAATGTCAGCAGATTAACACCTGCATGATCTTGCTTCTTGCTTAATTTTTGATGACAAACTTTTGCAACTCTTTCAAGTACTTGAAAGGTGGAAATTTAAAATCTTGGTATTGATCATGCTTTAAGGTTTATGGGATGAAAGTGTACTGATGTTCTTGCATTAAAGCTTTACAAAGATTTCAACTAATTATTTTTGTAGTCACTTCTACCAAATAGCCTTTCCTTTTCAATAACATTCCTTAATATTTTTATAACCAAGTACATTTTATTTTCTTGCGGATGAACTGGAATTGGATAAATATTACAAGTGGATGAGTTTGAAATTGTGCACTTTGAAAAACATTCACTTTGTTTACTCTAAGTTCAGCGGGTTTTGATTTGATTAAATTAAGTATCGAGCCTTTCTATAGCATTCTAAGCTGACATGTAGATTGTTACCCAGTGACAGAAGGAAAGAATTTGTTTTGCTCTGTTGTTTACAACATACTCAGCTTAAATATTTATGCTGGTTGAATGTGATTTAAATTGGACCTTTTCATCAATGCAATTTTATGTGTAGATAAAGAGCTATTTCAACCATAGTAAATGGATTGGCAGTATATTTTTTACATTGAAATTTTTCTTCACTTGTATATAAAGACTATATATAAAATATTTATGAGTATAAGAAAGGATAAGCATATTTTCTTTAACTGAATAAACAACTTGATTTATATAAACTGATTTAACAAAATTAATACATAGCCTCAATATGAGATCTTTTTCAAAACTATTTTCTTAACCAAATATTTCATGAGACTACATTTAACCCTGTACTTGGTGTAATTTTAAAATTAATTGCTGTAACTTCACTTTACTAGTTATGTTTAATATCTTTCCTAATAATGCATTAACTAATTGATCAGGTCTTCAAATTTTTATAAAATACTCTGCAAAAAACTTAATGTCAAAAATTAAGATACTATCTTGAGTCTCAAAATGCTTTTCTTTGTATGTGAATGAAGCTCTTTTTACCATGCAGTGTTGCATGATTTTAAGTTATGTGGAATTAACATAACTGATTCCATTTTAACTGTAATTTGGTAACTCCTGTACATATCATTAAAATAAATTTGAAGTTGAAGTAATGTTTTTTCAGTTAAATTGCACTTAGAAATAGTCTGCTGTTCTTGATCAGAAGGAAAAAAATCCAGATGGACCCCAATAGATAACATTTTTATGTGATTGAAGAATCATTTGAATATATTTTGCAAATAACCCTTTAAAACTGAAAAAAATTTTCATCAACCTGAGATTGGACATAGTGTTACCTTGGAGGAAATAATTATCTGACTCAGTTGATGCTAATGGTATAAAATAAAAGTTACACAGTTCTAAAATGCTCCAGTACAGATATTTTTCCCTCAGAAAGCTATGAAACTAAATCAGCTTTTTTCGACTGAACATTAAATGACAATCATGTTAGTAGAACCAGTCGATTTTAGTTTTTAATATCTTATGTGTTATCTTTCATCAGTTAATAATGAGTAAGCCTATTCAGAGAAAAAAGTAAACTGATCAAAAACTTAGTATCTCCAGCCTTTCATTTCCTGCTGTTCAGGAAATTGCTTAGAACATCTTGATGTCCTTGTTTTTCTAGTGCAGTGGCTTTGTGGAAGTTTTTCTTTTTTTCCTATGCACAATGTAACATTTCCTTCAGAATTTTAAGAAATCTTTATATTTAGTAAGTTGAACTTTTGTGTTATTATAAAACAACTTGTTTTACTGAAGTCTGCATTTCTAACATATTTTCTATATGAAAATGATAATATAGTGCTAGATAAAATCTAAATCAGAGTCCACAAAATCCAGTTAGCAAATACTTTGCAAATTCCTTTCTGCATATATATATATGCAAACTAGAGCTTTCGAGATTTGCTAGAATAGCTAGTTCAGGTAAATTTCAGCTAACTTTGAAAATACTTGTTTTCACTTGATGCTCTATACACATCCTGATAACTTATAAAATATGGGCTATAAAGGTTGTTAAATACAATTCCTAATTTATGAAAAGTCTTCAATTCTAAAATGAGTCTGGAAACCTCTTTGCATTTAAGAACATCCCTATTTTTATCTTTTCCTGTGTCTATGATACTTCATCTCTTTTATGTACTTTAGTCTCGGTGATAACTAAAACTTTCTTGAGTAACTAAAAAACAGCTTTTTGGGATAGTGATTCTTGCTGAACTTGATGTTTCCAATGATTTTTAATGAATGCCAACTCATGGGAATTTTTGTAATTCTGCCCATTTCTAAATATAGTTTGTAAAAAGTACATGAAATGCTTATTGAGGAACTTAGAACTTTACCTGATGTGCACAACAATTTGAAATTTTGTGTTCATAAATACGTTTTTGAGGAGGGTGTGGTTTCAATCTCTTAAAAGGCTCTCATTTCCCTCAAGAGTTGAAAACTGTGATGACAAATTATTTAATGTGAGAATAGTAACAATTGACTCATGCTAATGATTATGCTCATTGAACTGCTGAATGAAACTGTTCAGAATATTTATTTCCAAATCTTTGGTTTATATTATCAGAATACATATTAAGGCTCTATTTCAGACCTAGAGAATCAATCTGTGGAAGTGAGATCAAGGAATTTGCATTTTAACAGATGGTTAATCTAGGTGCTTTCTGAACCTCCTTAAAGTTAGAGAACTATCTTTAATATTGTATTTCATAGATTAACATTTTGGCTTATTAGGTAGATAAGACCTTACATTTTTGAAAAGTAGTTCCTTGATTTTCTAAGGTGAATTTGCCCTAGTTGTGGTTACCATTTTTAGTAAAAAGTCTTGGTAACCTATTTCGGGCAGATTCCCCATATATGGGCAACAATGAAGGTAAGTAGGCAGAAAGGTAGAAAGAGAGAAGAGGAAAGAAGAAGCACTTTATGTAGTCATTCTGTTTGTTCCCCCTGTCCCTGGGTCATGAACCTGGGACCTTGGGATGCATGTGGACTGCACCTAGTGGACTAAACTTCCAGGTCACCAGAACACGCCCCACCTCCCACCCCCTGACACCTACCCTTATATTTTGAAGGCAAACTTCCAGTCTTTTCTGAACATGAGACAGGTTTAATAAGAAATTAATCTGAAAAGTTTTCATCAATATATAATGTCTATCTGATACTAAACATTGCCTATTTGTATTTTTAAAAGGAATGCACTGCCATTTAAATGATATAATCGACCTGTTATTTCTTTTTGAGCCCTTATAGGGATTTTAAGTTTTAGATTTTTTTTTTTAGGAAAAGGTGCAGACAGGAATGAAGTCGAGTAGGCACTCAGGCAGGAAGAAAGAAGGAAGAAGCATTTTATTATTTCATTAAGTTATTCACATTGGTGGTTCCCCCTGGACCCATGATGCAAACCCAGCTGCTTGGGATGTAGGCAGACCACACTCCTCTGGAGGCTGCTGACCTAACTGTTACTCCACCATAGCGCACCAAGTTGTAACTTTTCAAGGATTGCTCTGATTGCAAATATTTTTCTCACTATTATGTAAGCAGACTTCTAGTCACCCGGAGTTGTCTTTATTAACATAGGGAGAAAAAACCACAGTCTCTCTTAGGATGCCAAAGTGGAATGGGATAGGACATTTAGACTGGACATACTTTGATAACTCCTTTTGGCCTTCCAAAAACATTGCACTCTTGACAAACCAATCAGTGATATGTTTACCTAATGTAGTTTAGTCCCTAAAATTAGAAGTGGAATGTTAGAGTAAAAGGAGGTGAATTATTAAATACGCTTCTCAGATATCTATGTGATACATTGTCCTTCACATATCTTTGCAAATGAAGACAATGAAAACAAATTCCAGTCAGCTCCTTGTGATCAATGAGCAGTTCGTGGTTTCAGCTATTTTAATTAAGAAGACCATTAACCTTAAAGATGGGCTTTGCTGTGACAGTAGAAGTTTCCAACACCACACTGGTTTGACTGGAGCACAAGGCCTAGTTTATTATACTGAGTTAGAAATAGGGCTGTTTTTAGATTGCTTTGGATGTGTGGCTTGAGTGAACAAAAGTAAAATCTCTTCCGTGGGTGTGACAAGCTTACCTTGCAAAGCAAATTGCTCTTCAGTGGAGCAGCCTTCAAGGTACCTTGGAGTACTCACCATTTACAGTGCTGTTGTGATCCTTGTGGGGCACAAGTGTGTGGGACACACCCAAAGAAAATTTCAGCCACGTGCTTTTGTTGGCTGAGTCATGTTAAATGAGTCAAATGGAGTTATTTGCTGATGAGAATGTCATTAGCAGTTAACAGTAGCATCTAACCCAAATAGAATATGTAAAAATCAAATTGGCAGATTAAGTAAAATTTTCTATGTACAGTATTTCACTTTTTTTACTCTTATTAGAAGTAATATTATAATAAGCACATAGATGCTTGTATATTCCCCTGTTCCTCCCAAGAAAGGAGCAATATTTAAAAATAGATTCTTTTGCCCATGTCAGGTATAAAGAAGTTAGGCCTGAAAATGGCATCTTGTTAAATTGGTCAGTTTATATTTAACTTCTGAATGATTTTGGGACAAATGGTTTTTCTCTTGGTTTACAAAGATTTTAAGGATTCTGTAAGGAAGTGCATGGACTTCCTAAGGAGGGGTTCTCACTAGGTCTTTTACATTTTATTAAGTGCTTTCCAAACTAACCTATAAACTGTTTCATGACTTGCCAAAGTTTTATTGATTGTTGAAGACAGAGGAGAAAAGTATCCCTTTCATTGACATCTCATACCTGAGAAGGGTGACAGCAGGAACCTAAGCTTCATGAAGGACAACTTAGAATGGATAGGTTTGTCTTGGCAGAGGCACAGCTTTTCTTAAGGAATCCAAGAAATAAGAATGCATCAGCTGGGTTCCAGTGCAGTGAATTCAGATGCAGAATCCTCAGTCTTAGTAGAATCCGTTCCCTTGGTCCTAACAAGGCCACAAGTGGATCATTCCAGACAGAAGACTCCACCCTCCTTCAATGCCCATCCCCACTTTTTTTTTTAGGATGAGGAAGAAGCACTTTATTTTTATTTAGTTGTTAACACTGGTTGTCTAGCCCCTCACCTCCCCCCGACCCAGGACCCAGGACCCAGGACCAACCCAGGGATATGTGGCCTGCGCTCCTTCTGAGGCGATTGACCTAACCACTACTCCACCAGGGTGCACCAGCCTACCCCCGCTTTTAAAATCGCTTTCAGAAAAGTAGATTCTTTACCACAGAATTTCTCATTTTTTTTTTTTTTTGGACATACTCTAAATTAGATTGTGCTTTTCATATGTCTGAGTTGCTGAGTTTTCCATTTTTCTTCAATTCTATAGTTCAGAATTGGACAAAAATAAGTTTAGAAGAGAGGGAGTTTATTCTGTGAAAGGGCTCAAATAATTGTCAGCATTTCACAATATGCTTACACACTTGTACTTAACTACAAGAAAGTAGTTTCACAGTATGGAGTAAATCTATTGAGAGGCCTGAGTTTGGTCTAGGTCCCTCTTACTTTGCTATTTAAGTGGTAAGTTTTTCTTAAGGATTCTTACATTGTCTGAAAGTACCACCATGGATTTGAAACAACAGCAAAAAACATGGCCTTTGTTAAATATGCTTTTTTAAACCTTGGAAGTTTTGCGTGTATTATTTTTCTTGCGGTTTCTGATTTATTTGCTATCAGACTTAGAAGTTCCTTGGTCAGTGTGTAGTTTTACATACATATGTAAAAATACAAATAATAGGAGTTGTGTTGACAGGTGGAGCTTCTGGACAAATGGTACAATTCGTTTGAGGCATTTGTTTCCTCAAGGAATGCAAGGTGACTTAGGTTGGTGTGTGGATACTTGGATCCCAGTTTAAAGTAGTTTATGTTCTTGCCACCGAGTTTACCCTTTTAAGCCCTAGCAGTCAGATGTCAGAAAAAAAATCAAACTAACTGAATAGTTCATATTAGAAAATGTCCACTGTACCTATGAATGTGTAACAGATTGGTTAAACTATTTGAGGTTTTTGAGTCAGGAAGTCATGGATTTGAGAGTTAGCTCAGTTGCTTCTTAGTTTTGTGACCATAATCATTCTTTCTGAGGCCTCAGTTTCTCATCTGTAGGCGGGGATACCCTAGGTGTGAGGAATAAATGAAGTACAGGTGAAATATTTGATACAGTGCCAGGCATGAGTAAGCATTAATAAATGTTAGCATTATTATCAAATGATAACCAGATAGATATTGCCATAAGCCGTCTCTCTTCAGTCTTAAAGCTGTGCGGTTTGCTTTGCTATCCTACAGGTACATCCTTGTAGCACCATTTGGGCTATTTCTCATTGACTGAGATCATTTTGATTTCAAATCTGAACTGTGTATCTGGTTCCATCTGAGCCACTGCCTCACTGACCCCAAAGTAAATCACCATCCCCTTTGTATTTCAGTTTTATCCTCTTCAAATTGGGCTTAAATAGACTTGCCTTGATCAGCTTTTAGGAAAGTTGTGGTAAAAGCATTATGAGAATACAAATATAATAGAGCTTGTATTTTCCTCATTAGTGAAGTCTGATCATTCTTAAGTCCACTCTCTTGGTCAACATAGCAAATTATTGTAAATAAAAACCACAAGGCATGTCTGCATTAAGCATTTCAGTAGTATGAGAAATTGGGTCTATTTGACAGTCAATGAACATTTAATCAGAACAAATTGATGCCTCAGGCGGTGGACAGCTATTCTTGTTTATGCTTCAACACTGGGTCAGTTCAGTCTGACTGATAACAAGTTGTCTCCATGACATCAGTTCAGTTTATATTCTCTAGATGTCTGCTGGCTGACATAATCTCCTTGCAAAGTTTAAATCCACATTATCTTTGTTTACACTCTCCTCTCAAAATGAGATTTTAAAAGTATTTAAGGGTACTCTAGGAATAAGTGACATACGCTCCTCTAAGATATTTTGAATATAATTTAAGAGCTCAAACTTGTACTGCTTGGGTGAATAAACAAGCATTTGTATCGTTTTATTCTTCAGCATAGTGATCCTTGTTTTATATTCCATGTTAAACTATACTATGTTATTAAAAAGTTATCACATGAAAAAAATGGTCATATCACCATGTAGTACAGAAATGGAAGCTGAGAAACACAAAGTAACATGTTCTCAAACTCAGGTAATAGGCAGAGTTAAGATTTAAAATTTGTTTATCCAAAGCCGATATCCTACGTCTATGTAGTATAGTTTCTTTTATAAAGCTTTTATTTTTATAATCAAAATCACACATGCATATGATTTCTGTCAGATGTTGTCATGAGAAACTGTCTCCTCCCAACCTTCCAGTTCTTCCTTTCCCCTGGCAAGACTTTCAACTTTTGATTTTTCTCCCCACATCTCTCATTGGTATAAACATGCTACTTCAGTTTTCAACTTTAGACATTATCTATTGACTTCTTATCTTGGAAGACAGGGATTTAGCTTTCTTTCCCCTCCCGGAGTTCCCACTGTTTCATATATGTATATCTATGAATATATGAATATACGTATATATATGCACCTTTAAAAAATCTTTCTAACTGTGTAGTTATAATAGGTCAATGCAATTCTCAGCTGAGATATGCTTCTCTTCAACTTTTATTTTTCTTTGGGAGCTAATTCTTAGTGGTTTTTCCTTTGTTAATTTTATATATAATTGTCAATAATCCAGCTGCATACGCTCTACCAAATGTTTAAATTTGGATTTGTCAACTGAGGGTTTCACAGTAGGAAGATCTGATTGTGCCATTTTGTTCAGAGCGCTCATTGTAACTGTCTCTCCCCTGTTCATATTCTCCAGGCTTTTTCCTTAATCAGGCTGTAGTGTAAATGCTGGTCTCTCAACGTCTTAAGATTTGGGAGTTTTAGTAGCTAGTGCATATTCATTTAGTCACCCTCTTTTCAGGCTGATACTATTCTCAATTATATCTGGTGCCCTTGAGAGCAGAGGCCCTCTTTGTGACCAGTTCCAGACTATACGCTCCATTCCTGGAAGCAGGAAGGGAAGTGGTATCCCTCTGTAGCTTCCAGATATGGGTTTTAAATTGCCTTAAAAAATAGCAGCATAATTAAGATATTCTTATATCATAAAATTTACTGTTCTAAAGTTTGCAACTCACTGGTGTTTAGTATATTCACAGCTGTACAACGATCATCTATATCTGATTTCAGAATATTTTTGTCACCCTCAAAAGAAACTTTGTACCCAGTAGAAATAGTCCTCCTTCCCCTTTCTAGTCCTTGGCAATCACTAATCTACTTTGTCTCTTTTTTTTTTTTTTTTTGTCTCTTTACCACTGCTAGACATTTCATATAAATGGAATCATCCAATACGTTGCCTTTTGGGACCAGCCTCATCCCCTTTGCATAGTGTTTTCAAATTTCATTCATGTTGTAATATATCAACACTTCGTTCCTTAATATTGCCATTTATTAATATACCACATTTTGTTTTGTCTTTTCATCAGCTGATATTTGAGTTGTTTCCACTTTTAGTATTACAAACAATGCTGCTATAAGCATTTGGGTATAACTTTCTGTGTGGAATTACGTTTTTGTTTTTCTCAGGTGCATGTCCAGGAGTGGAATTGCTGAGTCATATGGTAATTCTGTTTAATATGTTGAGGAACTGCCAAGCACTTTCCAAAGCAACTAAAGCTATAACCTGTTTTCAAAAGTTTGGGTTATGCCACTTTGCTTTTACCAAAGACCTATTTAGTATATGAAAGGAATCTGAAGAGGATTTCTGCTTTTATGACAAAAAGTGAAGTTACGTGTGTGTTTAGCATTTGTTTTGCAGCAACCATTATAGGAACCATTTGCATTCCAGTGGTGAGAGGGGCCCCATCAAATTCCAGTTTTATTCATGAGTGTATTTATCATATCATTCCTGCTTTTTCTATATGTTACTGTTATTTTAAGTTTTATGTGTTATTTTGGTATGATTTGAGAGGTTATTTTGGGGGAGTCTGGAAGTGCTCAAATATTTTTCCTTATACATTAATGATATTTAAAAATAACTTTTTGGCTCATGAGAGGTTTATAGAAACACTCTACTTTTGAATAGTAGGGGAAATCTGTACAGCATTTTACAGAAACATAGGAGTAAAATTGCTGGGTCATATGGAAAAACTTTATGTCATAACACTCTGAGTAACCATCTATTCAAAAAAGACTATCATTTTTCAATCCAGTCAATAATGCATGAGTTTCTCATTTTTTTCACTTCTTCCTAACATTTGTCTGCCTTTTTTTATTCAGTCATCCTAGTGATTTTGAAGTGGTATCTCCCTTTGAAGTGGTATTTTTATTTATTGTGGTACTTTGATTTACAAAATAATATAAATCTGGATGTGCAGGTTCATCATTTTTAACCACATTTTTTTTGAAGAAATGTTTATGCAAATCCTTTGCCCATTTAAGCCTTGGTTTGCTTTTTCACTGTTGAGTTGTAAGAGTTCCTTATAATGTCTGAATACTGTCTCTGAGATATATGATTTACAAATATTTTCTCCAATACTGTGAGTTGTCTTTCCAGTCTCTTAATGGTGTCCTTTAAAGGACATTTTATAAATTTTATAAAATAATACTTTTCTTTGGTTTCTTATGCTTTTGGTGTCATATCTTACGCAACAATTTTACTTTTCGGTCTGTGATTCATTCTGAGTTAAGGTAGGAGTCTAACTTCATTGTTTTTCATGTAGATAAAGTTATCTCAGAGATATATGTGAAAAAGCATTTCTTTTCACATTAAATTTTCTTGGCACTTTTGTTGAAATTCAATAGGCCATAAATACATGAGTTTATTTCTGGACTCTCAATTCTGTTCCATTTATTTATGTCTGTCCTTATGCAGTAGCACACCATATTTAGTTACTGGAACTTTGTTGATTTGAGAGTACCTACCCTTTAAAAATATATAATCGTTTTATTATTTCTTTTGTTTACATGACTACACGCATTTTAGGATATTGCAATCACACCTGTGTGTGTATTTCACACCAGCCTCATCACCAGGCTTCCAGTGTCCTTTGCCACCACCCTCCTCCTTCCCTCCCCTCCTTCAGCCCTGGCAGACAGCCTGAGTCCTGGGTATTTTCTTGGAGCTTGTCTGTTTTGTTTCATTATATTCCATACATGAGTGAAACCATCTGTACTCCTCTTTTTCTTTTCTTCCTGGCAATTTCTCTTAACATGATCCTCTCCGGGAGATTAAGTGCTTTTTTATTTCTTTTCTTTTTTTTTCAAGGAAAGGTGCAGGCAGGAATGAGGGTGAGCAGGCAGGCAGGAAGAGAAAGGAGGAGGAAGCACTATATTTTAAACAGACTTTCAATCACTCTTTCCCAATCTCCTCCATTCATTCCCTCCTCTAGAGGTATGTGGGGCCTGTAGGGAATTCTGCTATTGAGTTGCTTCTCATTGATAAGAAAAGGTTCAGCTTTCTCATGTCTTTGATCACTCCTTTCTTTTTAAGTTTCCAGTGTTTGTGTTACCGTTGTTTGTTCAGTTTATTCCATTTTTGTGTGCCTTGAAAAGGAAAGTATATTCTTTACCATAACTTTAGTAGGATTTATGGAGGGAACAAAAATTGTGAAATATATACTTTTAAGAAGCATTTTTAAATATCTATAGTCTAGATCTGTTGCCTATACTTCAGGACCCATGTTCTCTTTAACTCCTGCAGTCTGGGTTTTATTTCTGTGTTTTGCTAAAACTGCACTCTTAAGGTTACCAAAGACCATTTGACAGTGTAGTCTGGTGGTTTTCCTCTAGTCCTCATTCCCTTTCTCTTCCCTGTAGTTTGTATTACTTTCGACCACAGCTCAATCTCTTGCTAAACTTTTATGTTTAAACTTCCATTATTTCTTGTTACCCGTGACATTTTAATTCTGCTCCTGTTGTGAACATCTTTCATGGTTTAATTCTGGGTTCTCTTGGTTGCTTATTTATCTATTGGTTATTTATTTTTATTTTTAGTTATGGAAAATATACATCAGCGCAATTTATTAATTGTTTTTAAGTGTACGGTTCACAGTACATTCACATTATTTTACAATCAAATATCCAGATCTTTTATTTTGTAAAACTGACACTACCCATTAAAACACTCCCTATTTCCCCATGTAAACCACCATTCTACTCTGTTTCTATGAGTTTTACTACTGTAGATCCCTCATACAAGTGGAACCATACTGTATTTGTCTTTGTGACTGACTTATTTCACTTGACATGATGTCCTTAAGTTCATCCATGTTGTATCATGTGTTACCTCCCTTTTATGGCTGAATAGTAGTCCATTGTGTGAATAGACCACATTTTATTTAAACCATTCATGCATAAGTGGGCATTGAGGCTGCTTCCCCCTTTTGGCTATTTAGAATAATGCTGTGTGTATGTGGGTATACAAATACCTCTCTGAGACCCTGCTTTCAGTTTTTTTGTACATACATGTTCAAAGTGAGGTTGCTAGATCATATGATAATTCTATTTTTATTTTTTAAGAATTACTATACTGTTTTCTGTAGTGACTGTACCATTTCACAGTGTACAAGGGTTCCTATCTTTTGGTCTCTCCACCTCCTGTATAAATAATTTCATGAATTCATGTCCTGCATCAGCTATAGTCAGTGAACTACTCTCAATTTTCTATTTCCAGCTTTAATTTCTAAACTCCAGTTCCACTTTCATAACAGAATGCAATTTAATATCACTCGATAGTATCGTGATCAACTCCAATTCACTTTTTCTAAAGCTCCTCTTTTATTTTTTCTAAACAATTCCTTCTTTGGAGATAGTGAACATGCCACTATTTCCAGTCATGGAAGCTTGATAAGTTAGTGCTTTTCTCATATTTGACTTCCCCTTCTTTTTCAGAAGTAATTTGAGTCAGTGAGTCACCAACTCCTTGTTGATCCTTATTTTGATATTCCTTTTTCTATTCATAACTGCATCATCCAAGTTCAAGCATGTGTCAGTTCTCCTCTAACTGGTTGTCTTACCTCTTTGTCTGTAATCTTACCTTAAAACCCTTTAAGTTATCATTTTCATTCGGCTATAGTCCCAATACAAAGATAATATGTTTCTTCTTTAAATATATATTTTATTCTGACACTCAAATTACAAAAAAATCAGTCCTTCATCCTCTCTTTCAAGTTTTATATTTGCCTCCTAGAAACTTACCTTCCCTTGGCCTTCTTTTTCTTAACTCTCTAAAATTTTTTTTTTTTTTTTTTTTTTTCCTATATTGGTTCCTTTGTTTTAAATTGCTTCTTCAATTTTATATTCCCCTGGGCTGTGATCTTGACTCTCTTATCAAACAATATACTCTCTATGAGAGAAGCTACTGTCACATAGATTCCGTTATTTGACAATACCAACTTTCTATATCCAGCTTAGGTCTCATTTAAAGTTTTAAGCACATAAATTCAAATGCTTATTGAACATCCTCACTCAATTATTCATATGCAATATGTATATGCGATTTTATGTAAATTTTTTTCTCAAGTTTTCTTTGCTTTGTTTGGTCTTGTCCAATGACTGGCACTATCATCTCCTAAGTCACCCAAGTTAAAAACTTGTGAGTTTTTCTGAAACATTTTTTTACTGCTTTCATATTCAAGCAGAGACTTTTACCTATGGATTTTACCTATTAAAATATATTATTGGTGCACCCTGGTATAGCAGCAGTTGGGTCAATTACCTCTGAAGGAGAAGGCCACATGCCCCTGGGTTTGAGTCCCAGGTCTGGGGGAAGCTATCAGTGCGAACAACTAAATAAAAATAAAATAAAATGCTTCCTCCTCCTCTCTTCCTATCTGCTAGTCAGCCTTCATTCCTGCCTATACTTTTCCTTTATGAAAAAGAATAATCTCTTATCTTTTTATGTATTCTTAATATTTTTTAAAAAGTAATGTCAGGAATGAAAGTGAGTAGATAGAGAGGGAGAGGAAGACAAATCATTCATTTTATTTAGCTGTCGATCTTGGTTGTTCCTTTTGGCCCCAGATCTTGAACCCTGGTCTTTGGAATGAATGTGGATTATGGCTGGTGATTTTACCTGCTAGGCCACCAGGGTGGGCCTTGTATCCTTAATGATATGAACTCATGGGACGATGAATGACACTTTTACCTAGAAAAGTGCTTAGAATAGAAATTGGCTAAGTACTCGGTAATATTTCTATTATTATTCTTATCGGTAATATTTCTATTATTATTCTTATAATTACTTTGATCAATCTATAAAAACTTGACTTTCTATTAGCTGATAAAAGCTGCTTTTTGGAGGAAATGAAAGCCAACTAATATTTCCAAAATAGGATCAAATATAATTATGTGCCTTCAAAATTCCAGAAACAATGAAAATAATTAGTATTAGTTGATTTATTCCTGTTTTGAAATATTTTCATCTTGTTTTCCGTGTGCAGAAGCAGTGCCAGCCCCAGGCTTTGTCTACTTTTGCAGTCAGACAAACACATTTGGTCAAGAATTTCCCAACCTTCAGCAGTGTGGTGATATTTTTCTGTGACATAGCGAAGTTTATTACTTAGTAAAATTTGAATTGTAAGCATTTCAAATTGTTGGATTTGACCTAGTAATAGTTGAAGAGGAAAATTTCAGTAACCACAAATAATATCAAAGGAATGATGGACATATAGGCATTTTGTTTCCCTTTCCTTCCCACTTAGTAAGGAAGTAATAGTGTTCTCAGCTACTTCTATATGTGGTTAAATCAAAGCTTCACATTTCCTTTGCAGTACAATTGCCTGAATATCACCACATAGTGGCATCACATGATTGGGAAGCAGTGCCTTTTATGAAATCCTTCTTACACACATACTTGTGTATGCACACAATCGTAACACATCAGATTAGAAAATATGTATTAACATAAAATAAAATGACTCCAGGATTCCACAGTGCTGGTCTCAAATTATTTTCCTCCTTCAAAGCCCAAGACCTTGAATTCACAGTCATCTAAAGGAGGAGGTGAACTTGCCAGCAGCATACTTGAGAGATGAGCGCTAACGTCAGGAGACAGATGTTTTCTTTTACAAATAATACCGTTAAGTATTTTTCCCCACCAACCATGCTCAAATGGCTACTCGACCTATGAAACAAATTGCACCATGAGCACAGATAACCCCAGACTTCAGGACTGTAATCTGACTGTGGCCATCAGCAGCCAGAAATGAGTTTCTTTCTAATCAGCCTTTCATCAATCCGTAGTCACTCATATAAGGGAGCCCGGGGAGGGGAGGATTCACACTGCTCTTTCTTCAGCACCAAGGTTCTGGACAGCGTCCCTACCGGCTGCTCTTCGCCCCTTCCCCCTCCACCAGCGAGGCTGCTGCCCCGTTAGTCCCCTCCTGCTGCAGAGAAAGAAAATTACACCGGGATCCATGCAGCCCGCAATGATGATGTTTTCCAGTAAATACTGGGCAAGGAGAGGGTTTTCCTTGGATTCAGCGGTGCCAGACGAGCATCAGCTACTTGGCACCTTAACAGTGAGTACTGTGTAGCTGGCACTCTTGAGACGAATGTTTTCTAGGGTAGCATTTGTCTTGTTCTTGCCATATGACACTGGGTGTAGAGTAAGCACACACTTCAACTCCTTCCTCTATCGCCTGTCCAGCTTGACTTCCTCCTGTCTGCCTCCAGTCTTCCTTCTCTTTCCATACAGTGGGAGTACTGATACATTTTCCTTCCTCAAAGTTTGTAAGTAGAAAGTAAGGAAATTCCTGACTATCAAGAAAAAGGACAATAAGCCAACGTCTTACATCCACAACCAAAAGTACATAGAAGTTTGAAAAGCCATTTACTATGAGTAGGAACAGAGAGAAAATAGGAAATAGATTTCTATGGTTCCTGCAAGATTAATTGCGTCAGGATCCTATACCCCAATTCATCTTCAAAGCCTGTTCTTTTAACACAGAAGTAATATTTTCTACTCTTGCCTTTAGATGTTGATTATTGGCATAAAAGAAAGATTTGCTTCCTTTCAAATGTTTGCCCATATTTCTCATTACTCCATTTTTTCCACTTTAATTGATGTAGTAAACAAAACAATATGCCACTTGTTTCAGTATTTATGGCAGTGCTTGTATTTAAATGTTAAAAAGAAAGTTAAAATAATAAGAGTGAAAAACAATATTTTGCAGGATTTTAGATCATGATCTGAGGTAAGTCATGATTTTTCATAAAGGACAGTGAAAGAAAAATGTGTTCAGATTCCTAGTCATTAAAATATTCAGTGATATTTCATTGATATCCCACCAGATTTATCAACCAATTCTAATTCAGTCTGTAGCAGAGAAAATTCTATTTTAAAATTGTGCCTCCAAACATGTGCCAGAGGGTTGTATTGTATTCCTAGATAATAACTGCCAAAAGTTTTGAAAAGTAATCAGAGCAAGTTTTGTCAAACTATTTAAATCAAGTTGCAAAAATGAGATCAGAAACATAGATTTCTAACATTCAAATATCATAACTGGGTGAAATATTAGATTGAGGAATTTTGAACTCATAATGAACTGCTGGAGGAAAACAGTGTTGGTTAATGTATAAGACTTTCATATAAAATATTATTTAAATATATAGGACATATTTGTTATGTGATGAGAACAAGGCAGATGTTGAAAGTAGTAAGACTTCTGAGGTTTTAATGGCTAAACATACAGCTAAATGCCAATGTCTGCATAAATGTCTTCTCTTGATGAAGTCATGAATAATAAAATATTCATTTTATGATCGATCTAGTGAGGGAGGCAATGCTAACATGTGAAAATTAAAGTCAGTAGAGAAATCAGTGGAAGAGAACAACAAGTCACTCTTCACTGGGTTCCATATAAAATATACACCTTTTAGTTTAATAATGAAGTAATAGATTGGTATGATTGCACTATAACTACATATTGCCAGGGAGAAAGTTCCCTGTGTCCAAGTCTTCATTTGTATATAAGGAACACAAAAAATATACTCTAATTGTGCCTTATCTGTTAAATGAAATCTTTGAGCTTTTAAAATCTGCATTTCTGACAACATGAGTTGAGTTTTTGGAATCTCTTTTTTTTTTTTTTTCTGTTTTGTCATGAAATACACAGGTAGAAACGAAGGCAAGTAGGCAGGCAGGAAGAGAGGAGGAAGAAGCATTTTATTTAGTTGTTCATCTTGGTTGTTCTTCTGGCCCAGGACATGAACCCAGGTCCTTCGGATGCATGTGGATGGCATTTTGACCAGAGGTAGTTGACCTAACCACTGCTCCACTAGGGAACACCCCATTTTTACCTTTAGTCAATAGGATGAGTAGTCATTACTTAGTATAAATTATAGAATATTGAATAGTTACTGAAGTGTTAATTTTTTTCAGTTTCTCATAATCTACTCTTTGCTCTTTATGATTCTTTCCTTTTCCTCCATTCCTTCCCCTACCTCTGAATTTTAAGTCATTTTTTGGATATCATCTGCTGACATGGATAGCCTTAGTTGAATGCACTCTCCTTTGTGCTGAACTTTGGCAGATACATTCACTTAGATAATGTAGATCTAATGGCAAAAAGTAAGGTTATCAAGTTAGTACATGTCCTCACATTTCAGAATAAAATAAGCATTTTGTTTTCAAGATTTAATTAAAACTTAATTACTGTTGTGAACATTTATTTGGTCTTTTTATATTTAGGAATTAATACAGTTTTCCATGATTCACTAGGCTAACATTAAATTTCATTCTGTAAATTTACCCTAGAAAGAAAGACAGGAATTTTTCATACATGGGACTTTATACTTTAGGATGGTCAGATTTTGTTAGTTTTAAAGAAAGCAAATCTTATCCCCTCCTTTAATTTCAACCACTGGATGATAACTTTGAGCACTGGAAAATAGTGTCTCAGAGTAAATTAGAGCAGTATTTATGATGACATATTATGAGTGACATAGAAGCCTCTCCTTGAGTTTGTATGATTACTGGGGCTTCCAGCATATGAATGGAATATCTAAAAACAATCTAATTATATAGAGAAATCTGGAATCCTAACTAATGTGTGTGTGTGTGTGTGTGTGTGTGTGTGTATGTGTGTTTCTGCCTTCTTAAAGCTAACTAAAGCTAACTCTGGCAAAAATGATGATAAAAAAGGAAACAAGGGAAGCAGCAAAAGTGATACTTCTACTGAAAGTGGCAAGACAGCAGTTATCTTCTCCTTGAAGAATGAAGTTGGTGGATTGGTGAAAGCGCTGAAACTCTTTCAGGTGAATGTTAAATATCATCACATCATTTTAAAAGTGAGCACGTGTCTAATTACAAACCTCTGTTACCTGTTGTGAAACATTATTGAGTCCATTTCCTGATAACATGCTGCAAGTTTCAAAGAAACCAAACTTCATGAGATGTTCTAAGAGGGGTTTGTCTGCTAACAAGTAGATTTGTGTGAACGATGTTTTATTAACTCTGAATTAGCCTATTAGTGATTCTGCAGACTGTTGCCAGGTAAGGAAGTCAGTCATTTAAAGGGAACCTCCCATCTGGGAAGGCTAACACAAAAGGAGGCAAACAAATATCTTTTAATATGAAGAGACTGCAGCTTGCTTGGGTTCGTTAACATTTAAATGTTCTAGGAGCAGATTTATTGCATAAAATGAGATCCACGAGTATTGGCACTCTGTATGACCCCAAGATTCATTGTTTCGTGAACTTAAAGTGCCCTTAAAAAAAGATGTTACCCTCCTTCTATATAAACTAAGACAAGCTCTCTCATTATCGTATAGAAACAAAGTCGTCTTTTCACCAAGCCCAAGTTTCAGTGCTTTGAAACATAGAAAGAGCCTCGTTTGAGGGTGAGGTTAGACAAAATCCAAAAAGCTGGTGCCTTCTTGCAAGGATGCACATGACGGCTCCCCGCCCCTTCAGGAAGCACCTACCCTTAGGAAGGCATTTTGTCTGGGGCACCAGCGGCTGCTGAGGGCTGTCAGATGCCGCGGAAAACAGTGGGCATTACAGTAAGAGGATTGAGATTCGTGTTTTCCTGACTTGCTAATCATTAGCTATTTTCTAGGTTCAGTTTCTTCTTCATTTGTAAAATAGCTATAATCATTTCTACCTAACAAGGTTGTTGTGATGAAATGATATGACTCAAAGTGCTTTGTAAAGTGTACAGAGATAGGAGGCATTATTGTGAGGCCTCTTTGATGACCATAAAGGGGAAATTAGCAGCCTGATTTGGCCAATATTTCCTTCTTCTCTTTTGACCTTGAAGAAAGGGTCAGACACCATAAACAGTGGTAATGGAAATCTGGGGAAATATTTTACACATAATTATGTTATCTAGTGCTATCTCCATATAGTGCCCAAAGGCAGGCCAATTCAATTAGACATCTGGGTGCAGTTGAAAAATCCTTGGAGAAGGAGTTTGCAGCCTTGAATTTTCACTTGGCCATCAGCTAGTCATGAGGTCTTAACTAAACCACTTAACCCATTTAAACCTCAACTCCCTCATCTAAAAATACCTACAAAAGATAGTAAAAGCCCAAAGTGATAATCAAGTGTGTGAAGACTCTTGAACCTTGAATTTACTATTAGTCCTACCTTTTATTATCAGTCAATTCTTTAAATATGGCATTAGTGTAAAATCAGTAAATCCAGAAACAGATCATTGCATTTCCTGGTCATAGGACTGGTTTCTTTCTCCAGAGGAGGATGCTGTTTGATTGGGTCCTGCTCTGACCCTGGAAGCTGCCTATTCCACCCCAGTGCTGGGAATTCTGAGCTCATCCGGCATTATATTGGGAATTGTGATGGTATCTGCTTATCTGGGGGTGGGTTAGAGTGAGAGGAGAACTTAGTTAAGAAGACTGCATTACTGCAGAAATGTCAACTTGATTGTTAAGTATAAAATTGCTGCCTTCTCTTGAACACCTTACTGTAGGAAGGTTTTCACCCCCTGAAATCCATCATAGGGTGACAATTGTAGCCAGCACACCCTTGGAAGAAGTTAGCCTGGAGTTTGCTGAAAGAGAACAATTACAAAGTGGTCCCATTTAGTATTTCTTTTCTTTTCCTACAATGTTGGCTGCACTTGGGTCAGTGTTTTCCAAACATCAGGCATTTTCATACTACCTTCCCAAGTATACCTCATTCCCCTGCTGTTTGTACTACAAATTTTTTTTTTTTTTGGGGGGGTGTCTTTCTTTCCTTTTTTTTTTTTTTTTCAAGGAAGGGTACAGGCAGGAATGAAGGCAAATAAGTAGGCAGGCAGACAGGAAGAGAGAGGAGGAGGAAACACTTTATTTAGATGTTCGTCTTGGTTGTTTCCCCGGGTCCCCCACCCCTCCCATCTTGGGAGACTTGGGATCTAGTTCACTGGATGCCCAGTGAACTAAACCATTAGGCCTCCAGGGCATGCCTATTTACTTATTTTTTCAAAGATGATTTTATTTTTAAACTTGAATTTATTTTGAAGGAAAAGTTTATACCACTAGAAAATCAGGGATTTGAGTTTCCTTTTTTTGGAACAGAAAAAATAAAAATATGCATCTTGGCATTATGACACCCTGATAAAATACCTCTCCCCCTGCCAGAAAAAAATCATACATCCCACCAGTGGAATGTGGACCACTCTGGGAAATGCTGATGTTCATAATGATAATACATTTTATTGGGCTTTTATACATCTCAATACCTTTCCCCTTGTTTTTAAAGGATATAGGAAAACCTATACACAGTCCCTATTCCTATTCATAGAAACACGGCTTGGAAATATGTCCATGTTTTAGTGGACCAAAGAAGGAGGAGCTTGCCTTTCCCTCCTTTGTAGGCACTTGGTACCTTGTTGCTCAAGAGTTGAGCAACTCTGGTCTCCCTTTCATTGTGCCCTGAAGGCAATGTAATGATGACCCTCTTGTTTCCAAAGGAAAAACATGTCAACATGCTTCACATAGAATCCAGGAAATCCAGGAGAAGAAGTTCTGAGGTTGAAATCTTTGTGGACTGTGAATGTGGCAAAACAGAATTCAATGAGCTCATTCAGTTGCTGAAATTTCAAACCACAATCGTGACACTGAATCCGCCGGAGAACATTTGGACAGAGGAACAAGGCAAGGCCGGTTTTTGCTTGTTGGGTGATTTTGCAATCTGACAAATGTTGCAAAGGGAAAAACACAATCTGAGAGTTAATGTTTTTGCACCTATACTGTGTTTTCAACAGATCTAGAAGATGTGCCTTGGTTCCCCCGGAAGATCTCTGAGTTAGACAAATGCTCTCACAGAGTTCTCATGTATGGTTCTGAGCTTGATGCCGATCACCCAGTAAGTGTCCAGTAAAATCCATTCCACATATGCTTTTCCAGCTCCTGCCATGTGCCAGAAAGTGTGCCATGTTCTGTGTTGTAATGCTTTATTGTAGAGCAATATACTATTTAGTCCCTATATCTGAGAGCAGATTTCGAATGATAAAGCTTCCCTATACATCTGTGTTGACTAGCCACAGGTTAGAAGGATGGCATTTCCACATAGCATTTATTTTCAAAAGGGTTGAAAAGAGGAGGAGATTCCACACCTTGGGGAATATTTCTGTAGAATTAGGCAGACTGAAATATACTTGCAGATGGTGACCCTTGGAAAAAACGATGAACTGAAATTGATCACCCTTTTGGGAAACTTGGGAGGAGTAGGCATTATGGGGTTCAGTGAGAGAATAAAATTCTCCTGGCTATTTTCCTTGACTGGAGATAGTTAGGAATAGAGTAATGTGATGAACTCCAATCTCAATGGGAGGGCAGAGAGTTTTAGAATAAGGCCCTGATGAAAGACACATGTATCTATTTGCACATCTACTCTGAAACTATCCACCACCATCTCTCCTCTTCTCCAATAAAAATGACCACCTTTAAAGAAATATGATACTTAGGTAAGCCTTTTCCTTTATTTCTTCCCTCCCCCTTTACATCGGTTTTTATTTAATACAAGAGACCTGGAACTTCTTTATGATCAGAATGAAGTACAGTTAATAGTCAGGAGAAGCAAGCAATGGGCTCATTCCTTACAAGCATTTTTCCCCCTGGAGCCCCTTGTTTAAAAACAGGCAGATAAAAGTGTGAAGCCTAAGCAGTTTGGTCAAGCTTACTGGGGGCTTTGCGATCTGAGAGTAATGATTTACAGGTATTTACTTTATGTAAATGGGGGTGAACTGTGAATCTGATGGCACAACTATACTTCATGCAGTGATTCTCCAGTGGTCCTAGGACCTGCTGCCAGAGCATCAGGGGAACGTCTTTTAACAGACCCATTCTTAAGTGTGAGAACCACTGCTTTAAAGAAAATTGAGGGATATTTTTTACCAAAGCAGTCATTTGGTATAATATACCAATTCAGACCAATTCATAACAACTTTCATACAAAAGGTCAAATAAATCTAATTCAACTGCATGATTTTCAAAAAGCGGAAATTCACCCAAAGCACGCACATTTGCCAGCATAGCTTAAAATTTCAGAATAACTCTTAGTAATTCACAAACTAGGCTTTTGAACATCAGAAAAATACTTAGAAGTGCCTTTAATAATCATGTTTATCGACGTCCCCTTCTCTGCCTCTAGAAGAGTCAGAACTAGCGCCCAAACACTGGCTTCAGTGATTAGCAGCAATAGAACTGCCCGGACGCCAGCTGTTAACTTGCCAGATGACCTTGTACAAGTCCGTCTACCACTGCACCTCAAATTCTTTATGTAAAAAGTGGAAATAAAATTCTTATTGACCTCAAAGGAGTGTTTGAAAGCCTAGTTAATAAAACAACTAGAAAGCATTTTGGCAAGAGTAAATGCTTCATTCCAGGAATGGGAAATGCTTGTATTCAATTATCCAGATCAATGCCTGGACAGTAAGGGATTTCTTGATAACCTCCTATTTCCAAATGCTCCCCTCGGTCTAGTTTGAAAATTACTCAACCTGGAGATAGACAGTCAATCATTTTAGTGGAATAATAGGAATCGCTGACCTTGTTGTGAAAAATGTATTCTAATACCCAGTGTAAATTTTCCTGTGCTTAATTTTGTTCCATTACACCTAATTATACCCATCTTATGATACCTTCTCTTATTTTCTGTGTAGCCACTTGTAATAATTGCAAGTACTTAGCAATCTCCTACCTCACAGTCATCATTTTTAAACCGCGTATATTTCTTTTATAAATATATTAAGTGTTCACAATGCAAAAACTGATATAGTAAGTTGGTGTTTCTTCTTAGTTAGTATGTGACGAGGATGGAAAAAAATTGTCTAAGGACATTTTGTGCCTGGGGATGAATGGTTTAGGATGGTTCCCCGAGTGTTACAGGCTCAGAAAGGGTTTGGAATGTGGGTCAAGTCTCTGAGGCTCTCTAGGAAGAGTTAACTATCGAGATAGTGTCGCTCAAACTTTAATGGATAAGCAAATCACCTGGAGGAGGATCTTTTAAAAGTGCAAATGAGTAGGCCTTTGAGCCTCAGGAGGCAGAGACTCCCGTGTGCTGATCATATAAAGCTTAAAGGTGTGGGTTCAAGACCAGGGGCCAGGGTGAAAAACCAAAATAAATACAAACTTTCCTTTGAAAAAGATTTATCGAAGTTACTTTGATTTGCAAAATAATATAAGTTCATATGTGTAGGTTTGCCATTCATCAAATATATGACAACACACCAGGCCCACCACCAAACTGTCAAAAGTTCCTTCCTTCCTTAAAGTGCTTCTTCCTCTCTTCTCTTCTTCTGAAAGCAATACAAATAGGGGCTGGAATTCTACTCTGAAGGGCTCCCTGTTGAGCATACACTGGAGGTCTGGGGACAGCACTTTTGAGTATGAAGGATGTAGACTGGGATAATCTTACAGGGTGTGGTTCAAGGTCTCTTTGTTAGGGATTTGTTAAAAATGCAGTGTCTTGCAACTCACCTGAAACCTACTGAATCATAGCTTTCAAAGATGAACCCTAGAGTCTGCATTTCAAAAGGTTTGCAGGAGATTTTGTTGAGCTCTACAGTTTAAAAACATCCAAACTCAGTGATTCTCAGCCTTAGCTTTCCATTAAAAAATCTGTATGGAATTAAAAAGAATACTAATCCAAGGTCTCACATCAGCGTACCTAAACCCAAGCTTCTAGGAATGTGGCTAGACCAGGAGTCTTATTTAAAGCTCTCCAAGTGATTTTTGTATTTCTGCCGAAGTTTCTGGGATAGCTACATGAGTGCCATTGTACATTTACTTGAGCACTTTAGGGTTTGGATTGGATCTTCAGTTCCCCTTAATTTAAATTGAGAGAGGACAGGTGACTATGCACCAGATACTTTCTGGGCACTAGGGTTGCCATGTTTAACAGATAAAAATCTCGGGGCGTGCCCTGGTGGAATAGTGGTTTGATCAACTGCCTCTGGATGAAGCTCAGTTCACATACATCCTATGGACCTGGGTTTGAGTCCTGGGCTGGGGAGAGCAACAGGATATACAACTAAAAAAAAAAAAAAAAAAGCTTCTTCCTCTTCTCTCTCCCTGCCTGCTTGCTTACTCACCTTCATTCGTAACTGTACCTTGAAAGAAAAGTCTAGGATGGCCGAACTTGAATTTTAGATAAACAACATGTATATTTTTAGTCTGAGTATGCCCCATATAGTGCATGGATGTTCTGTATTTGATCTGGTATCTTATCCCTGGCTTCAGTCCAAAATGGAGGGCCAAGGAATGCTGTGTCTCTGTAATTGCTGGAATAGCTAGCATCCCTGTTCTATTTTGCCAGTCCATGTTTCAATCCTGGAAGCGCTGACTGCCCATGATGTTCAAGCAATCACCACCATACTAGACTAATGAAGCATGATGAGTAAATCACTCTCTCGCATGCCTGGAAAAGGTGCAGGTGTTTGTCGAGGAGAGACAGTTGAGATTCTTCCAGAAACCCAACCAGTTATAAAGCTGTTACCATGGTGTCCAGTTTGGCAGGAACCTAGGAACAGCTGCTGTGTTTTTCCCATGCCTCTTCTTTTTGTCAGGGCCTGCTTTCTTTTTGAGTCATAAAGGTGCTTGGAACTCTGCAGTCTTACTGATATTGCTGTACAGTCTGGTACCACTAGTGAATATTGAAACCCCTCCTTTCCAGCATGACCGAATCTACCCTCTTCAGCAGAAGGTGTCTTTAGGTCACAGACCCATCTGTGAATATGGTAGCTATGGTCATCACATTTTGTCCGTGACCACTTTAAGGTTTCACATGTCTTCCTGTGAACCCCAGTTAAAAAAAACCCAAAACTTCCCAATTCGTAGCTGAGGAAAGAAAGTGCTAACTTCTAGGTAGGGACATTTAATTCGATAGCCTGTTTGAATGATCTCAGGGCACTCTCTAGTTCTTCCTCCGTTAGCAACTCTCTAGTCATTCTTGACAAAAAGGCCAAGGGCAGCGGCAGTGTTTCCTATCTGGCTAGTAGACTGTCCTGTGAGATTTCTAATCTCAAGGCCACTTCTTCAGCCAGAAAAGAGTGAACGGGACAATTTTCTAATGAGTTTGAGGTTCCTTTTGGACGGCCCACATTGCGGAAGTGTCACAGCTACTGCAGAGGTACTCTAGGACTTTGTGGGCCCGTCCCAGTTCCCTGAAGGCGTCCATGATCCGGGCTCAGGTCGGGGCCTGTCTTCTTGTCCAACTTCCTGTCTCAGAGGTGCCCCTGCTTCCCGGTTACCCTGTGAGTTTTCAGGGCCTGCAGAGATAAGAAGTTAAATTGAAACAATTCCTTCTGGGCTTCCAGCAGTTTGAAGAAACAACCCCAGAAAGAATTGGTTGCCTGAAACTACCTAAAGGAAAGGAAAATGGAAAGTCTGTTGACAAGAGGAGAGATTCTTAAATAAACCAGGAAGTCCTCTCAGAAGGATTCTACTTGGCCAAAGAATGACAGACAGGATGTTTAATTTCCCAAGTGCATGATGATGGATAAAAGTCTTGGAAGTTGGCAGAAGACTTTTAGAATTATAGGAACTCAGAGTATAAAGAAGCTAACCTGCTATCCTGTGCATGAATCTCTTATAAACCATTTTGCGTTGTGTGGTTTTACTTATGAAATGCAGCAAAACCTCTTTAACTTATACTATTTTGGGGATTTGATGATTTTCTGAATAATGGAATTTTTAATACATGTGCATTTATTGGTCATTTACACAAGGCAATTAAATTTAGGTGAACTTCCTGAATAATCATGTTAAAGGAAGCTGTTTTAATTAACAACATAAGATGAATTTGTGGTCAAGATCAATTACATGTAAGTGATACTTGAAAACCAAAGGATATTGTTCACACTATCAATTTGCTTAACTAAGCAGTTCTGCCTACTTAATAGGAAGGTAAACTTTACCCTGAATCCCCACACATCCCAAATTAGTGCGGTCTACATTAAATGAGGTTTTCCTGTAAGCACAATTCACTTCTGCCTTTGTCATCAAGATGGTCATCCAAGGATAACAGTTACATTGAATTGAACACTCATAAACCCTACAGTGCTTTACTGTTAGGCCTTTTACAGCTCTTTTTTTTTTTTTTTTGCCTTTTGTTAAATAACTTAATCTCTCTTCTGTTTAAGGGATTTAAAGACAATGTCTATCGGCAGAGAAGAAAGTATTTTGTGGATGTGGCCATGGGTTATAAATAGTAAGTACCTGGATAACCCTTTCCTCAGACTTGTCTTGGCTAGTTAGGGACAGCACCTGCTGTGTTAAACAGACCTGTCTTGTCTTTGCTTTAATTTTTACAGAACACAAACATGAACCATTTTAAACAGTCACCAACTCCAGAGGCTTTATATGTCAACACTGAAGTTTGACATCAGCTATAATTGTAAAATAATGAGACTTGCAGCCCACATGCCAAGTGCTACATTTTCACCATTGTGTGCAGTTCTAGGAAGTCAAGGAGTCATTTTTTTATACTCTTCAGGACCCTGAATTGTATTTTAATATGACTTTGGACTTGACTTTTCAGTAACCCTTTTCAAAACCCAGCCCCCTCCACCAATGAAAGTTGGGATTCAGCAAGAATGGTGGAAAAGGCTTCTGTAAGTAACCAAAGTGAAAAAGAAATGTGTTTGCTTTACAAGCAAAAGGAAAACTTCCTGTACATTGGAGGGTTTAAGGAACAGTTTCACACTTAATTCTGGATCAGGGTTGGGATAAATTTGGAGACCCTCAGGATTGGGGTGAGGACTATGCATAGTACCAAGTGGCAACTGAGAAGATGTTTGTAACCTGAAATAATGTCATATGTAGACTTCAGGCTAGGCCTACAAAAATGGAGTGCATTTTAGGCCTCTATTTATTCCACTTACACCAAAAAAAAGTATAGCCCATGATGGAGCTGTCTTTCCTTTTTCGTGGATGTGATCAGCTACATGAATCTTGCCATCAGAACAAAATGTAGATCAATACCTGGTAGAGAAAAGAGTCTTTCTTACACTATATGAGACTAGGTCAGAAGTTTGATTATCCTGCAGGGTGAGCTTGTCATTGGTGAGAATTTAGGACATTATGTGTGTTAAAAAGGGCTTCCTTTCTTTTTTTTTCTCTTTTGAAGGACTGTGACCCACAGGTGCTTGCAGGAAAATGCAAGGAGATTTCACATTTTAGCTCTGAGTGTACCAGTCATTTGCTCATTTGTAACGTCCCTTGATGCTTTCATTCTCATTCCTTCCATCTCCCAAGCCCTGCACATGCTTCATTCTTTTCCTACTGTGTTTATCATCATGAATCCAGAACAGGCACATGTGTCTACTCCATTCTTGTCTCTAGTGCCAAAAAGATTTTCAGCCCTCTCTAGAAGCCTGTGACTTTCTGCTTCTTCACAGTGTCAGTGTGCACGGGACTTGTTCTGGCCCAGTACGTTTTACCTACAGCACCACCACTCACTACTAGGCTGTCTGCAGTGTTTCTCAGCAAGTTGCCAAGAGAAGACTTTGACGGGCCCAATTTTTCTTTCCCATCTAGTCTTGATAAGTGGTTGTGAGACTTAAGGCTACTCCACTTGGCTCACAGACCCACCTGTGGGATCAGGTCATGCTTGCATAGATGGGCCCTTAGAAGCTGTGTGGGCAGGATAGGCCTGGGGACTTTGGGGTGGCACCTAGAACGTGGTAAAGCTCACTGTTCGATCATCTTTTCCTTTGGATAGATCAAAATGTACTTCACATGTAGATGCTATATATAAATATACATAAGAATTACATGTGTATATATAAAAACTTGTCAGTATACTTGTGATTTATAATTACACACACACACACACACACACACACACACGCACACACACACAAATTCACAGTTTGATCTTCCACCCAGTTCCTGGCACAGATCCTAAAATCCTAAAACCCATGGAATAATTTTTTTAGGCTGAGAGCAACTAGAGTGTCTGTTGTTAGAGTAATAAAATTACTTTTGTACTGGACCTAAGGATGGAGGCTGGTTGCCAGAGGAGCCCACCCACATGAGCCTACACTGTGCTTAGAAGGTTGGAACTATCAGTTTCCAGGCCCCCAACCCCACTTCCAGGAGAGGGAGAGGGGCTGGAGTTGATTGAATCAACTGTCAATGACCAAATGGTTTAATCAGTCACGACTATTGTAATGAAATCTATATAAAAATCCAAAAAGGATAGAGTTTAGAGAAATTTCGGGTTGGGGAACACAGAGATGAAGGGAGAATGTTGCTGCCAGAGAGGTTTGGAAGCTCCATGTTTTCCCCCCTTACCTTGCCTGTTGCATCATCTCTTCTATCTGGCCATTTCTGAGTAATCCAGTAAGTGAAACTTCCTCTGAGTTCTGTGAGCTGCTCTAGCAAATCAATTGAACCCATGGAGTGGGGAATGGGAACCTCTGATCTGCAGTCTGGCTGTTAGAAGTACAGGTGATAACCTGGCTTGGGACTGGCGTCTGAAGGGAGGGAGAAAGACAGTCCTGTGGGACAGAGCTCCTAACCTGTGGAGTTTGATTCTGTCTCTGGATAGATAGTGTCAGAATTGAGTTGAATTGTAGGACACCTACCTGGTGTCTGGAGAATTACTTGTTGTTTGTGTGTGGAATCTACTCTCCATATTGGAAATTAGGACCAGGCACCCAGAAGCATAGTGATGGAGGCATTAGTTCAAATGTTACTTTTTTTCCCTTGATAGAACCCAGAAACTAGACAAAGGCAAACTGATACTTCGGTGACACTAATAGGATTGGTATATTTGAATCAAACACTTTCTGGGAGCATTGATAATGGGGAGTCTTTTGGTTTTAATGAAAACACATTTATATAGAAAGGAGAGGAAAAGAGCATAGAGCTCAAATTATGGTTAGTAAGGCTTTCAAAGTATTATTGAGAATTTTCATTTGCCAACATCTTTACCTAAAGAAGCGATATTGAGATGTGGTGTCAATGGAAAAAAAAAAAGAAGAAGAAAAATTGGAGGTTGGAAATGGTGAAGATTTTGAACGAAGGAGAGCTGGACAGAGCTAGAGCATTCCAGGATCTGGTCCTGTTTTGGAGGCTGTATAGTCTTCAGGGTTAAGGATTCTGACTCTTGGTAACTGAATTTTCAGGGACTGAGGTAGGCAGGAAACCACTAGGGAAAAACTATTCTCAGACAATTCACGAAACTCTCCCTGTTGTCATGATACCAAAGAGGTTAATGATAACCTGAAGTTATCTGGTAGTTATAGAGTCAAAGTTAAGGGTGTTTAACTAAGAGTTTGGAATCCAAGGACTTTCTAACCTTCCTGCTGGGACCAGGCTGAGTCCAGGATGACCATGCAGAATAACAAAGTGATAAAAAAATCAGGACATTGGAATAAGACCATCTGGCATTCATGTCTCTTCTTCTGCTCCGTCAGTTTCTTCACCTTTGTGTATCTAACAATAAAACCCAGTTTATGGGATTATGGTGAGGATTACAAAAGATGTGTTGTGCTTAGTACCACACCTGGCACCTAGTTTATGGTTATAAATGTTGGTTATTATTACTTCCTCCATTTTCAACCTGTTTTCCACAAGTTGTCTTCAGTTTCCAGCTGACCTATTGTTTAATTCTTTTGCTATGTAAACAACATTGTGTATGCTGCCAGCTTAACTACTGTAGCTGAAGTGTCCTTACCAGTCATCCTTGGGAGGAAACTCCTACAGTTCCTCTTTTAAAGACTGCTGTAGATACTGATGCTTTTCATGCTGATCAACATCCTTTTTTACGGAGAAATTTCATGGGAAGCAATCTCTCTCTCTCTCTCTCTCTCTCTCTCTCTCTCTCTCTCTCTCTCTCTCTCTCTCTCTCTCTGTCTCCGTGACTGTGTGTGTTTGTAGTTATCAAAATACTGATCACAGATCATTAGTTGCCTTGGGTGTTTCTTGTAAGTGGACAGATTGAGGAACTGCCTCTTGGGGATGAATACATCTGGAAAACATAAACTCAGAACTTGCAAGTAATTGAGAAAGGGGTCAGCACTTGATGTCCCTGCTGTGAGCATGAGTTTGAGAATGGATAAGGGCTAACCAGAGTGAGCATGAGTGTTTGCAGGGGCACTGAGGGCTGGAATTTATCTCATGTGATGGTGCTGGTAAGAGTTGGGCACAGGTACAGACAAATCCCAGTGGGCCTGGTCCATCAGCTCCAGTTTGCTATGTAGTACAGAAGGTTTCCTTTTAGTTTATAGAAAATAAAGATGCAATTTCTTTCTCCTTCTTTCCTTCTTTCCTTCCTTTCTTCCTTAAAGAAAAGTGCAGGCAGGAATGAAGACAAGTAGGTAGGATGAGAGAGGAGAACCAAGCATCATTACTTCATTTTTATCTAGTTGCCTGCCTCCTCTGCCCCCACCCTGGGACTTGAACCCTGGGGCATGTGACCTGCTGTCCTTTGGAAGTGATTGACCTAACTGCTGCTCCACCAGGATGTGCCTAAAGATATGATTTCTAATTGAAATAGGTATTTTTCTAGCGCTGATGGCTTTGTGGGTGAGCAAACGATCAGGATTTCAATACAATAATTACTTAAAATAAGCTCACATGAGTTGTTTCTAGCAGTGTGCTCCAGTCTGGTTTTCAAATCAAAGCTTGGAACCACTGATCTGAGAAGCAAATTATTTGAAAAAGAGGTGGTCTTAAGAAATCCAGCCTGTGAAGTCCCAAATATAGGTTGGGAATAAATTAGGGATGGTTTTAACATGGGGAGAACAATTCAATGCCCTTTTGAAAATTTGTCCAGGCTTTCTGGAACAGAGAAATCCCAGGACTCTAGATGAGGCCAGAGCACAGAAGTTTTAGGTCTGCGGTAGGGACAGGCAGGATGTAGTTTGAGGTGTCTAAAGGTAGGGGGAAGGAAAAGAAATGAAACACTGAATAATATGTATTGAAACCTTAACCCAGAAGCCCTCTGGGGGACTCGTGTTGAATACTATATTTTCTGATAGTCTGGAAAGGATAAAGCAGGAGGGAAGAATCAACACAAGTAGAGAAAAATGAAAAAATTCCACTCTCTGATGAAAACCCAGCAGGCTCAAAGTCAGTATTTCACAAACCCGAAAGAGGAGCCGGAGTAGGAAAAGTGTCAGCACGCAGAGCCAAGTCAATAGGTGCCACTCAGGCGGGGTTCTGATTGACAGGGCTGCGGAGAAACCTGATTGATTACCCAGAGGTCCCGCCACCGCCTGCAGACATGCCTGAGCAGTGTGGCTCCGAGTGTCGGGAAGGCTTAATTGCCTCACCAATAATAGCAGAGGAAACATTCATTAGTGCAAATCTCATTCTCCGCGGAAGACCTGAGAATGAATGCCTTGGATGGAGAGGTCACTGCTCCTAAAATCACGTGTGAGAGAATGTCTAACATGTAATCACACCTGGTCCTTCCCCACCCAAATAAAAGAAATTCTAGTATAAACGGGGAAAAAGGTACCCCATGATTAGATAATGGGAAGTGCTTATAAATGTGCAATTCCCAGGAACTGGAAGTGCGTGGGGGGCAGATGGCATGTGGAGGAAGAGAAAATTATGACTGTGATGTTGTAGTTGTTAGGTTTGTCTCAAACTATCTAGTTTTCTGTCACTGGCACCTGCATATTTTAACCTTGGCATTAGCTTTACTGCACTGCTGTGGGTTTCACAATTGCTGTATGGTTGGGAAGAAAAAAAACCAGTAATACTTTTTTTTTTTTTCCAATCCACTAGAAATAAGCACATTTTTCTTTGGGGGCTATTAGAATGATCATTCCTCAACAATATGCATGCACATCTAATTTAACTATATTTTTGGTGGAGGTAGTGCTAGTTGTTTCAATCCATCTTACTCTCTTGGAAAGAAGCCCCCAAGCTCTGACTTTAATTATGCCACTTGTTTGCTTAAATCGATTTTTAATATTACTGTGATAGTGTTTTGTTATGAATATACTTTCTCCTGGTTGAAATTAAGGTGGTCCATGACCCTCCTGTTTCTCTCATGGGGCTGCTTCCTCTTTGAATTTTTGCCTTCTTGGAATCTGAAATGGAAATAGGTAAATGCAAATGTCAGTGGTAAGGTGAACAAGGGACTATCTTGTAATATAGTCAAGAAAGGGCTTATTTGCTAGTAGGGTTCATGATCCCCATCTACAACAAAATCATTCCCAGGTGTGTCCTACCAGGACAAGGGCAGAGGAGAATTTCAAAGATCAAGCAGGGAGTGGTCGAAGCTTAGGTCCTGAAACTTTGGACTGGTTGGTAGGCATCTTCATACAGAAAACTGAAGTGTGGAGTCTTTTGTGATAATCAGTAAATAGCCTTTGTTTCTTTCCTAATCACCAATAAGGAGAAAACATTGAGCTGGTGTTTTTGAGTAGTCGCTGATAGGAAATTGAGTCAGATTGCCGATTAGGCTGTTAGTTGAGTCAGTCTGCTGAGTTACTGAGTTCAGCAGCCCACTCAGAATTCTCAACATGGCAGCTAGAGACAAGATGGAGTCTTGATTGTTTGATTCCAAGTAGTCTCTACAAGTTCATTTAAAATGAATAAAGAACACTAAGGAGTGAATGAATTAGGCAACTTCAGGTTTCATTGTGGCTTAGGTTAAAGGAACTTTTCAGAAAAATGTGTGTGTATGTGCATGCGTGTGTGTGTGTGTGTGTGTGTGTGTGTGTACACTTTCAGTTTCACATAACTCATGCACACAGCTTGTTTCTTCAATATGAGAAATGAATCCATGGTCTTCCCGGCTAGTAAAGAGCAGCTAAAATTTAAAGGGTACTAGTTGGGGCTGTGCTGTTTTGGACCCATTCCTGAATGACTGTTGATCATACAAATGTTCACAGTAGGCTGGTGTATTCAGGTAGTTGTAGCTTCCTTCTGTTAAATTCCTGCCAGGGATACAGTACCACATTTTTAGTGTTCTTTCATTTAACCTTAAAAATACGCTTTTGAGGTAGGTGTTATGATTGTACTCATTTGAAGATGGGGCAAGTGAGGTACAGAAACATGAAAAAATTTACTAGAGGTGACATAGCTGATTGTGTCACCGCCATAAACTCTGGTTGTTGTCATGTCCTGGTGGAGTAGTGGTTAGATCATCTGCCTCCAGAGGAGTGCAGTCCACATACATCCCACGAACCAGGGTTTGCATCCTGAGTCCAGGGAGAATAACCAATGTCAACAACTAAATAAGAATAAAATAGAATGCCTCCTTTTCTTTCCTCATCTGCCTGCTTCACTGCTCACCTTCAATCCTGCCTGCATCTTTCCTTTGGGAAAATCAACAACAATACTAGAACAAAACTCCACTTGTTGATGTTTTAATTTCTCTGAAATGGAGCAATAAATCAAATAGTAGGACAAAATCCAAATATGTATAGTTCCAGGTTATTTCTCAGACAAATAGAATAATTTCTGAATAAATTCACTTTCAGAGGTTTCAAGATCGCTTCCTTTAGAGAATCTAAATGTCTTCCTTTGCTCAAGTAGCCACATGGCTCCTTCTCTTTTTTGTTTGGAATTAGCGGTAGCATTTCCACTTGACATAAGTGTTATCATTTACATACTGAAAATAAGTGAAAGAACTAAGTGACTTGACATTATTTTAAAGTCATTCTTCTCTGCACAGAATTCTCAACATATTTGAAATGCACGTTTCTTAAATGTATTTAATGTGGTTAAGATTTGTACTTAAACCAGCCCTGTCTGACTTCAAGGGTACACTGTTTCTAGTGGGGTGCTTGGGACATCTGGGCACTGCTGAGCAGGACCATGTTCTAGCACTGAGCAATAATTTCGCTCAGCTCTTAGGCCCTAAGGCCTGTGTTCCTTCCTCCTACCTAGAGCCTGACCCTCTGTGGAAATGTAATGGTTGGAAATAAACAAGCTGGGCCGAGACTTGAAAAACAATGGCCAGGGATTTGCTGCTCTCTGGCTTTTTTCACTTGCTAGCCTATTTATTCCTTGACATTTGATTTATAAAATTACACCATTTGTGATTCATTTGCTCTGAGTGTAAGTACACAGCCAGAGACTCTAAAACAAAGCCTCCCCAAATGGGGACTAGCATATTTGAAAAGGGAAATCACCAGCCCAGCATGCACATTTAATTTGGGTGAGTTTGTGAAATTCTACTTAGCGCCATCAGAGAGTGAATTCTCTCATTCAACATGAAATTATGACATTTCCACCTTTTCACCCCAGCAAAGCAGAGAAGGGTATTTTTTGTCACCCTCTCTCCCTCTACCCACAACCTCAAATACCACATGATGTGAAAACAAACCTTCCTGGGACTGAGTGTCAGTAATATGCCATGTATTTGTGGAGGTGGTTGTTGATTTTGAAAGGAAAGGTGTACGCAGGAACGAAGGCCAGCAGAGGCAGGCAGTCAGGAAGAGAGAGAAGGAAGAAACATTTATTTATTTAATATAGCTCATCTTGGTTGTTCCTGCTAGTCCTGAGACATGAATCCAGAACCTTGGGATGTATGCGGACGGCGGCCAACCACTGTTCCACCAGGGTGCGCTGCCATGCATTTTAAGATATTGAATAGATACATAGTTAGGGAATGAATTTGCCTTGGAATGAATAAACAGATTAAGATGTTAAGTTGGCATCTCATGTGTCAGGAGATCATCTCAATTTTTTCTTTTACTAGATGATTCAGCAGGAGTCAGTCATAGGGCTACAAAGAAGGAAGGTGCTGGATGGTTAAAGACAAACAAGGGTGAGTTCCGCACCTTTGAATGAGCAGTTTGTAGATATCGGGCAGAGCTGCTTTGCTGCCCGCCTCTTACTTCCCAGTGCCCAGTATTGTGCACATTAGGGTCTCCCTCCTCACAGGTAGCTATGATGAATTAGCTTTTGTTTGGACTGGGGGATTACTGATACTGAGCTTTTCTGAGGAGGCATGTGCAATTATTGCAACTTGCAGAAAAATAACTGGGGTTACTCTACCTCTCCACCTTTCCAGAAATTTCAGTTGACCTTAGCATTTCTTATTTCATGTGAGAAAAGTCATGATTTATGGATCCTGCTTGGTTTCAGAATATAGCTTGAAGGAATACATTACTAAAAGGAGTTGTGAGTGCCACATTACCTATTTTTAGATAGGCGAATCTTAATTGGAAACGAAACAAATAGAAGATGGAGGAAAAATGAAAGAGGAAAGTTGTGCTTTCTTAGCAGAGAAAAAAAGCTTAAATGGGAGTTGCAAATTTTTATCCTTAATGACATTTTCCTCATCAGTTTCATTGGCAGATGGTCACTTTGATGAACTGTGGGCTCTATTATGATATGGGACTGCACTTTTCTTTTTTCTTTCTTTGCTGTTTTGAGAAGAGGCACCTTCGAAGGCAAATATGTTTTCTCCCTGACTGAGCTAATTTTATCCCATTCCATTATCCTCCATTGATTTGCTTTCCCAGGTTTTGAATGAAACTGAGATGTATGTGGCTGTTTGGGTACTTTGTGACTTCTGCATAAACACCGGTTGTTGATGCTTTAATTTCTCTGAAATGGAGCAGTAAATTGAAAAGTAGAACAAAGCTAAATATTTGTAGTACTGGGGTCATTTCCCAGATGACTAGAAGAATTTCAGAGGAAGGTCCCATTAGGGGTTTTAAGAGTACCTCTATTGTAGAATTTAAGTATTTTTTTTTTCTGCCCAAGAGGCCAGTTTTTCTTTTCTTGTAGTCTTTTAAAAAATCTGTGTAGAACTTCCATTTGACATAGGTGGTATCATTCAGGAGTGAAAAACAAGAGCCACAGAATTAAATGCTTGGGGTTCAAAAAAGTTATTCTTCTCTTTACAGAATTCTTGGCATATTTGAAATGCATGATTCTTGTATAAGTAGTTAAGACATCATGCTTTATGGGGGAATCATTTTCATGACAAATGTTTCTCTCTACCTGAAATTCAGCTCAATGGCTAAGAGGGAGGGAGCCTGAGAATTACAAAGAAAGACAAAAGAGAAAATTGATTTGGAAAAGGTTTTTCCTTTTCATTTTTGGGGCTTGGTGGGTTTTTTAGATCTTTGTGAATATCTCAGTAGGATATTGTCTGATTATAGCATGGCCCTCAGCTGTGGAAAACATTAACACAGTATGGCCCGGCATCTTTTTACTAACAAGTACTGAAGTTGCACTAAATTCTAATGTGTTTCATGGGGAATGAAGTCTAGTCTTTTGGTTTTTTTTTAGTTTAAAATGATTTCCACACACATGAAGGATTAAAATTACTTCCACGAGTTCTGTCTGAGAGGGGAAGGAATTTACAAGGAAGAACGCTGTTTTGTCATCTCCAGACCTATTTCCAACTCTACAGGGAAGTGATGAAGTTTTATTCATTTCTGTATACCTGGATGAAGGAAGCCAACTATATTGAGTACCTGTTAGGTACTAGGCATTGACGCCGGCGCTTTAGAGATCATGTCCTATTTGATTCTCTCGGTACAGTGCAGTTGTCTTATTTCCCTCTGTTTCACTGAGAAAACAGAAGTCAAAGTCAATGCTGGATACTCATCAGACACTCGCACTGCACACTGAGGTGTGCTGATTAGCAGGCGGGTCTCTAGAGTTAAGCTTCCCCACTATATCACTTGTTCGTTGTTTGCTCTTTAACCGATTACTGTTTGAGAACCTCATTGTCCTCAACCATAAAGCAGGGACAACAGTCATTTAATCACCCTGTAAGGTAAGGATTATATGAAATAATCAATGTCATGTGCTATTATGTTATTGTTATAGTTAAAAGAGTGAATGAGGGGACCTGAGAGAGCTAAGGTATCGACCATGTAAAGCCCAAGGACAGAGTGGGGAGGGAAGGATGAGAGGGACCAAAAAAATGCTCCTTCCTCCTCTCCCTCCCTCCTGCCTCCCTCTCTCCCTTCCTTCCTTTGAAAAAAAGTCTGAATGAATGGATGTATTATTGATTTCCTGAGGGCCACAGACTTTAGGATAATTACATTGTCTCATTCGCCACTGAAGGAGGTGGAGGCCCAGTTGTTAGCAACATCTGGTTGGTCAAGATAAAGAGCTGGGGACTTGAGTTCAGAGCTTGTGGCCTAAAATTGTTGGCTACCATTGAATTTTAGCTCTGGTTTGTTTTGTGTTTTTCGTGTTCAACTTCTCATAGGTGCAGTGTGCACCTATCAGTTGGTGATAGACTGATTAGTGTTGCTGTTGATATTTAATTTCGTGGTTGTTGTGGAAGAGGAAAATCATTCCTCTTAATGGGAAAAGGGTTTTCTGCAAGGTGAGAAAAGTCCTATCCTGGGGTACACAGGACAAATGAAAAATAATAATTTTCGAGAGTTAAATCTTCATTCTCCCTGAGGCGCCCTAGTTGCAGTAGTTTATTTTCATTATGTCTCTTGTAAAGGCAGCACCAATATTAGCAATGTGAACTAAACAAACTAACGTTTTTGTTTGCTACCATCTGAAAGTTCCTTAGGGCCCATAGACTCATTTACGAAAATTCATGTACGCAAAACTCATTTGCAAAAGCAAATAAAATATGTGATCACAAATGCTCTTTACCTGAGTGGCCTAGGGGACTAGCTGAAAATGTGTTTGTGCCTTTATGTTTACTCTATAGTGTAGATTAGCAGTCACAGTGGCCCAATCTCCTCCCCGAAGGAGCCCTATGGAGCTATGCTATGTCAGACAACTCGAATGGTTTGAAATCTTAGTATAAATCAGATGGTCATCAAGTTGATACACTAATTTGTGTATTTTTGAAAAATAGCATTTAATCATTGTGCCCTGTGAATTTGAAAATATTTTCGAATGTTCATTCATTAAGATATCTAGCCAAGTGTGCCCTGCTGGCCTCATGGATAAGGCCACTGGACATAATCCACATACATCCCAAGGACCTGACTTGGGAGAGCGACCAGGATGAACAACTAAATAAAAGAAATAAATATATTTAAAAAAAAGATATTTAGCCAAGGAAACATCTCTGTGTTAAGTGTGGGCTTTTATGTGCCTTTGGGTTTATGTCTGCTGCTATCTTTGCTGATGAAAATTTTGGTTACAAGTGTGATGAGTGTCTTTGCTAAGAAAGTTGAGTTGAAAAAATTAGAAAAAAGAAAAACTTTCTTATAAAATACGTAGCATATATGGATAATTGAAAGCTACCAGAAAATGTATTAACATCTCAGTCTTCGGAGTTTCTTTTTCCATAGAAATGAAACTGTATGAGGTTAGGGTGAGGGAATATAAGGGTGTGTCTACCAGACTTTCTGATAAACATCTATAGTTTTCTCTACCTTTAATTGCAGCTTATTTTAGCCTCATTGGTTGATTTATTTATCCAACAAATATTATTTATTGAACATTTATAATTCTAGTCTCTGTTCTGGATGGCAGAGATGAAAAAATGAATAAGCCTTTAAGGAGCACGTATTCTAACAGTGGGGAGATCCAGCAGCTATATTTGGATATTTTACACCTTGTTCCTCCCACCCCAGTGTTACTGATAATGTTTTATTAGAAAGTTATTGTCCTTTATGGTCTGAATTCTGAAGTGTAATTTCGTCAAAAACAGGAGCCTCAAAGTTTTCTCATGGACTCTTGGAAATCAGTGGAAACAATGGTGTTTGCTTTCTGGTTAAGCTTTAATGGAATTTCTCTACTCCATTTAGGATATACACACACACACACACACACACAAATAAACATATATATAAATACATATACATGTACATTATAATATATACATATATAATCTATACATATATAAATATGTGTATATACGTGTGTGTATATTTATATGCGTGTGTGTATATGTGTGTATATATATATATATTTTTTTTTGGCTTCTGGAAACACTTCCCCAGTATCAGAGGAATAAGTCATCTTTTTGTTGAACACTCTGTTGACTATAGTGCTGTATTCTGTGGCCATCTGACTGCAGGTGACATTATTTCATGAAGGTAGCACTGACCAGCATAGTCCTAGGTGACATTACAGTTACTGGCTATACTGAGAGTCATCAAGAACTGATTGAAATTTCTACATACTGTATATCACCTCAGTTGTCAGAAGTGTAAGAATGCTAGGCTATAATAGTAAATTTTATAAATGATTAGTATCTTTTTGTTGAAAAAATGCATTTATTCAAAAGCAAGATTTTCTTATAATGTGAGAATATTGCCATTCTCAGGCTACTATATTCTTATGGGCTTTCTTGGATGGGAAGGAAAGAGGATGAATTACAGATAGCTCTCTGGAAATTATACAGAATTCAGGGTACATTCATTGAGGAGTGTGGCTCATATGTCTCATGAGTCAAGGAGGAACAAAGATAGAGACCTCCTGCCTTCATTCCCATGATCTGTCTACAGAGGCCCTGTCCAAACCCTTGGAGGAGCCGCTAATGGCTAATGAGCTGCAGAGTTGATGAATTTTTACATTTTTCCTCATCTCATTTCCCTTCTGTAACCCCTAGGTGGAAGTATCAATCAAGAGAGAAATGCCTAAGGTGGGCAAGGAAAGAAAAGATGAGGCACAGATGAGAGGGACAGTCTATTCCAGGCAGATAAACAGCTCTTGAATAAGTGAAGCATCTCCTGCCCTAAGGAACATGTAAATGAAATAAAGTAGAAAATGAGTTCATTGCTAACTGTTTCTATCAGATTCACCCATCCCCTTCACCATTTCTCTGTTTACCTTCTGCTCTGTTTGGTCCTAGCCACTGAGGAAATCCAACTGTTTTCAAAGAACGCAATCTGCATTGTGTTTCAGCAAGTCTTGCCATCTTGATGTAAATATTATCAATTGTAGCCTGTCACATCTTCCTCCACTGAATAAGTGAATTGCTTGCCGACACTGGAGTTCCTCTAGAGATAGCACAAGAGAGAAACCACATCTCACATTAGGAATTCTAGCAGCAAGGATTCCAGGAGGCAGCTGAGACCTCCCACTATAATCAAATGTTTTCCAACTCCCCACATTGTGTGTGTGTGTGTGCGTGTGTGTGTGTGTGTGTGTGTGTGTGTGTGTTTAGCATAAGAAAAATAACTTGCATTTGGACCTGCTGGAGAAGATCAAATAAATAGTTAAATAAAATGAAAGCATTGTTGCTTATTTGTCTGGCAATAGCAAGAACTCCCATCATTTCAGCCTCTGTGGAGTGTGTGGCCCTGGATCTCAGTGTCAAAATCATATTTGTTAAACAACTTTGCTCTAACAAGCTCAGGACTCACACAGGATAACTGTATTTGTACCTGCTCCCAATTAGGTTGGTCTTTGCATTTTCTGCTCTCTCTCTCTCTCTGCAGGGACAAGGCAGGTTTTTCAGAATCATCCCCTTGTCTCTGCAGAAAGATGCCTCCCACAGCCTCAGCAGTCATCTCTAAGTAACATAGTGCACCAGGGAGGTTCTCCTATTGTCAAGCCTAAATCCCCATGGTAAGCATTTTAGCTCTTTTCCTAGTACTGTCTTCACTGAGTTCGACTTCCCTGTTGTGTTTATGAAGTCTTTGTTCCATTCATTAGCAAGAGGGCAGAAACTATTGAAAATCATATCTGTTTTTCTCCACTGAATTGGGAATCTGAATAATAATTTTGGAGGTTGAGAAGCCTGGAATCCCAACTAATTCCATATAATGGGAGGAGACTCCCTAGCGATCTAATTATACTATTTACATGTAATTAGCTTGCTGAGAGTTCCGTCTTGTTGGGGTCTATATCAGCGTAAAATACCTTTGTTCTTTCCGTTCATGGCTTTCATATATATTGTGTTGAATGCTACTTTTCTGCTGGGAATCAAGTTTCTTAGCAACATCTAATTTCCTGTCATTTTCAATTATTAGTATAGTCTCATTTGGGTATTTAAGACCTAGCTCTGTTCATTTAAAAAAGATTCATCTTAAACTTGATACAAAGCATCTCCTCCCACTTCTTCAGTTATTTGGAATGTGTGTGTATTGTGTATATGAGTATATATGAATGTGTGAACATATGTATCTGTATATGTGTAAATGTGTTTATGTGTGTGAGCATGTATGTGTGTATATGTGTACACATGTATGTGTGTATGGTGTATGTATGTGTGTATGTGTCCGAGGGCATTCCAGTTCTGTGATACTTTTTCTTCCCTCTTCTAGAGCTGAATTCCTCTGGAATCAGGGCCTGAAAAGAGGGAAGGAGGAGGCTAAAGATTTTTTTCAGGATTACTATGATGTTAGTGGTGGCCAGGCTTCATTCCACACTCACCCTGTTTCAGATAGATTCTTTATGGTTGGGTAATCTCTGTTGAAATGATCTCTGCATGGTGTGATGCATCGTTTTCTTGGCGCAAGAGGACTCCCTCCACCTCCATCCCTGCAGATATGCACCCTGCCTCCTCTTGACCAGGCAGTGGTCCTATTCTCTTCTGGTTGGGTACGCCACAGCTTGAGTGACCCTCACAAACCTGCCCTTCATGCTACTTCACCAGGGATGATGGGAACCTTGGAACCATTTTTCTGTCTCCTGTGATCAGAATTGGCTGGGCTAGGGCTTCCCCTTCCTCCAGCCAGGTACACCATACTGAATTCCGTGGAAATCTTGAGGTTTCACTTGGCGTCAGGTTGCATGTTCACAGGAACCTGAGATTTCAGAAGACACATGTCAAGGGTCACCATACTCCTAGGCTATTGAATACTCTCACAGGGACTCTCTCCCTACTGTTCAATGCTGCGGGGGCAACATCAGGAAGGGACGGTGGTCCTGTGGGTCCGTAGGAGTCCTGTGGAGAAAACAGATGCCAGACCCCACATATCTGAGATCTGCAGTCCTTACAAAATATTTTTAAGGCATAGCCTTCTTTAATTAAAGAAGGGAGACAGGCTTGCCCTTCCCTTGAAGCACTGGCCTCTCCACAATCCTGAGGGTGATGATGGGAGTGGGATAGGAAGGATGGTAGAGGAGAGTTTGTTTGTGGTAAGGCCATTTATGCTGGTTCCAGCTGCTGGTGGCTTTCTCTAGAATGTTGGGTACTTAAGTCAGCTGACCATACTTCCATTTTAAATGGAAGGTACCTTTTTCCCCATATTTTCCAACCATTCTGTAGTTTTAATATAAATGTCAATTTTGTTTCATTTTTAATAAATGAGGGCCATCTTTAATGTGGAGCAAAAGGGACAGTTGAGTTGGCCTGGCTCCAGTCTGTCTAGGGGCCCCCAAAGTAGCTGACCATAGTGGACTGCAGCAGGTACTGCTGTTCCAGCTCTGTGAGGACACAGGATCCCCATGGGAGGAGGATTCTCCACACCCCACACGTACCTGTTTCTTTAAAAGCAGCAGAATACTGCAGTGTGGTTGAGCCACAGGTTAAGTACTATGGGGGTTATCTCTGGCACTGTGGAGGTTACTACACATTTCCGGCATTGGGCTGGTTAAAGCAGCATGTGTTTTAGGCAGGGGATTTCAAGTGCAGTTTATAGGGGCACCAGATTTGGTTTTCATGCATGATGCCCAAATTCCTTGCACCGTCTGTTTGTATGAAGTCCTGCGACGACTAGGTCATCTCCAAGCCTCATTGCATAGTACTTGTTGCTGGCCTGGCTGCTCTGATCCTGCTCAGGCTGCTCTGTCTCCTTCCCTCCCCTTAGTAGGCAGTGCATAACCCCAGCTAGCTTTTCCATCCCAATGTCCTGTTTTTGTCTTGAGGAATATGGTCCTCTTAAAATTAAGTGACTTTAGCTTTGAGTCAGAGCAGAGTTTTACAATGCTGAAATATATACCTTTTATATACTCTTAACATGTATCCAGAGATAGATGCATAATAATATAATAGTATACATCCTAGGCCCTAAAAAGATCAGGGCACCCCTCTGGCATCCTTACACACAATCCACAAAAATCCCACTAGCTGTGTATTGGTGGTGTAGCGGTTGGGTGCAGTCCCAAGGTTCCAGGTTTGTGTCCTGGCCCTGGCAGGCACAACCAAGATGAACAACTCAATAAAATAAATGAAATGTTTCTTAAAAAAACAGTCCACTAACCCATAATAGTACTAAGAAGTGTAACATTCTGATTTTTCTCAGGACTATAATTTTCAGTTTTCTAAATGTCAAATTTCAAAGTTTTAAAAATATATGTGGGTGCGCCTGCATTCCTTGTCTCCCAAACACTTGATTATTTTGTTGGGGAACCCAGAACTACCTTTTAGTCTTACTGAGTTTACATGAGTGAATGAATATGAAAGTACTTTATATGATCTACTAATGTAGGCTAATGTCCTGATTACATGTCATTGCACATGAGACTTTCTGTGTGTGAATGCACCTTATTTTAATTTGGTATATAAATATATGTTGTTATCTGGAATAAGTTTCTAATTTCATTGGTATATACTAATCTGGGTTTTTAAAAAAAAATCGGTATTTTATTATAGTAACTTTGTTTTACAAATTAAAATAAGCTCATATGTGTAAGTTCCCCACACGTGCAGTTTTCCTGTTCCTCAAATATGTGGTCAGCACACCCTGTCCTTCAACAAATCACCAAGAGTTCTTCACCATTGTCCAGTGGACTCCACCACCACTTACTCCTCCCTGCAGCCCCTCTCCCCTTCCCTATTGGTAACCTCAACTCCATTTCAAGTGTCTAAGGGTCAGTTTTGTTTCGTTTGTTTAAGCTGGGTTTTAAGCCTAACTCCATGATTTTGGGCAAATAACTTAATCTGTCTGACCCTCATTTTTCTCATCTGCAAAATGAGTATTATAATAATAATATCTATCTCATGAAGTGAGAATCAAATGGGTTAATTCATGTAAAAACACTTACCTTAAAAAAGTGGCAAGCAGATGTCAAAGATAAACTATTCTATACCTGTATTAACTTTTATTTCTTTTGGATAATTTTAATAGAAATTAAATGGATGAAACTAGCCTTTACTTTGTGATGAAGTTGATTTTTAAAACTTTCCCTTAAATTGTTACCAGGATTGGGGGGTGGTTAGAGTGATTGCAAGAAGTCCTGATATAATCAAAGTTAAGCTTGCCTGTGACCAGAATAGCAGCAGTACTGGGCTGCAGCATTAACTCAGTCAGGACAGAGAAGCAGAAACAGAGGAGAATGCACGTTATCATTTATATTCTCAAAATGTTGAAAATAGAAATTAATTTTTGAGGTCTGTGTAACTCTTTCTTCCTACCCAGACTCACTCTCGTTTTTCTTCTGCTGTTTCCCGTGGGCTTACTCAGCTCTTCCTTTGAAATGCTGCATGTTTGCATGCTGATGCTGAAGGGAAAAGTTTGACCTAATGATTCTTTTCAAATGACTTCTCAATATTTCATTTGTCGCTTCAGCCTCATCGCTCCCCTACGTTCTGATTGTGCACAGCCCTTATTATCTTTATTGACTTACCCAACACAAATTGATTTTGTTGAATTTTCTGGAACCAGAGGCAGATCGTTTACATCCTTTCTATTCTTATCTTTCCATTTCAAGTGTTCATTCTGAATTCATCACAGATGCTAAGTTTTAGCAGTCTTGATCTTCTCAGCAAGTATTTGCCAGGTTGTAATTTTTTGTTTATTATCAACAGCCAAATTTAAACAAAGCTAATCCTGTTCTAATTTTGTATATATCAGCCCCAGTCTTGGTACTTAGACAAAGCAAATGTTCATTTCTGGTGCTTTCTTCCCAGTGTGTCATTTCTTCCTCTCTCATGTACTGCAGTTAATTACACAACAAACATAAAACAACTTAGGGCAGTAGGACCCACATTTGAACCTGAACTTGGAACAGAAGGTATTTTGGTTAGAACACTCTAGAGTCTGGAGAGGGTTACGGATGGGGTTTGGTTTGGTTTGGTTTTTCCTTACCTCTCTTGTTAGGGCCTCCTTCCCTTTTATATTACCTGGTGGAGGCAGGGGCAGCACTCCAGGATGGTCCCAGGTTCCTGAGGGTGCCCTGCACTTGAAGCAGCTCTGAGTAGCAGTTGCTAACATCTGTGCCTGACTTCCTGTGCTGACTGCTTGCTCCAGACCAGATTATGTCGAGCAGGGACACACTTCCATTTTATGTTTATATATTTGGACTTCCTATGTTTTGTGTATCTCTGCTGACTGTGGGAGCAGCATTTCTGGAGTGGCCAGGGTGGGCAGTGGGGGTGCACTGCAGGTGGCTATTGAACATGCCCTGAGAGGTTTTCTAAACCCTGATTTTACTTTCAGAATAGATACCTTCATAAAGGCTAAATCCAGATTCTGGTCCCTCAAGCAATAGTTTGCAAAAGCACATGCCCATATTCTCCTCCTTCTGTTGGCCCCAGGCTGCATCAGGAGCCATGTTCTCTACTCATAGCTGTTGGCTGCTGTGCAGTCTTTCTTCCTCACCTTTCTCTCTGTCAAGGAACTGGCAGATCCTACCTGATCAGCAAGGCTCAGCTTAAGTGGTGTCTTCTCCAGGAAGCGCTCCCTGACTACTCTAGTCCAGAGCCACCTCTCAATCCAAACGGGTGAGCTCACTACTGGCAGTGATGAGCCAAATCCAGTCCACCGCCTGCTTTGATAAAGAAAGTTTGATTAGGATATAGCTACGTTCATGTGTTTACATAATTCTCTGATTGCCTTCCAGATACAATGGCTGTTGTTGGACAATTGTGGCCGAGGCTAGATGATGCACAAATCTAAAGTACTTTCGAGACCTTCACAGAAAATATTTGCTGAAAGGGCTTAATGTGTACACCTCTCAACAGGATGTGTGATAAATGCTTCTATGTTTTCATCTGCAAAGTTCTCACTTGTAACTTGGGAATCATCTTTTAGAATTTCTCAGACAAGTTACTTACTAAACAAATAATCTCCAAATTATATTTAGAGATTGGGGTGAGTTTGTGGCCCACCAGGGACAAAGATCGCTCACAGGCAATTTTTATTTTCAAGAGACAATATCCATTTGTAGCAGGTCCTATAATAATGTCATCTCATTCATTGTCATTCTGTGTAGCATCTGTGAGAAACAAATACTCTAGCCCATGTTGAATGAAAGAATGTTATTGGAGGACCTGCTTTTTTTAATTCATCGTTCTGCTTAAAATTGCAATTTCCAAGAAACTCCTGATGATTTAAGTGAGGACTTACTCAATTATTGGTGGTAGTTGATTGTAGAAAAGTCTCTCAGATACTGACTTTATACCTTAGCCAGTTCTTTTCAAACTAGAACTCTTACTAGTTGCAGTTTAAGAGCATATATCTCATCAAATTTCCATAAGGATTTGTGAAGATATAACTGAACCATTTATATGTGAGTTCAAATACACAAAGTAGCAGGTCTGCATTTATTTAAAAATATAAAACATTAATGATAACTTTTAGACACTCAGGTGTCCCACTCGACAAAAATGTGGCTTGCCACAGATGAGAAGGTGAGGATACAGCAAAGTCAGTGATGCACAGCTAGATACATTCATGTGTCGTCTCTCCTGCCCAGTGGTCAGCCCATTCCCAGGGTGGAGTACACGGAGGAAGAAACGAAAACTTGGGGCGTTGTCTTCCGGGAGCTCTCCAAACTCTACCCCACTCATGCTTGCCGGGAATATTTGAAAAACTTCCCTCTGCTGACGAAATACTGTGGCTACAGAGAGGACAATGTGCCTCAGCTTGAAGACGTTTCCCTGTTTCTGAAAGGTAAGGCTCCAGGCAGACTGTCTTTTCCTGAACAGAGTCCTTTCTGGCTTTGTGAGGACTCTTGTTGCCATAAAGGCCCCTTTCCCCACAAACTAGCAAACCCCAAACTCCTTTTTGTTTTTTTTTGAAAGGATAGTTTCAGACAGGGATGCAGGCAAGCAGGTGAACAGGCAGGAAGAGGGAGGAGGAAGAAGAACTTTATTTTATTTCCATTTTATTTGTTTATACTGGGTGACAAATTGCTTTTTCTAAAGACCACAGAGTAAATATTTTAGACTTTATGGGCCCAAAGGCAAAGTGAAGTTTCTAATGTAGGTACTCATCACCATTTAAATATGACTGTTACGAAGTGTAAAAACCATTCTTAGGTCATGTGTGTTCCAAACCTGGGGGCAAACCGGATTGGATTGCAGATGTAGTTTGCTGGTGTGTCCGATCAAGCCCTGAACTGCTCAGACTCAATTCAAACTCCAGATCCAGCTTATCAAGCGTGGTGGTGCTGCACAGCCTGTGTTCAAACTGTGGGCTCTTCATGCCTTTGCTTAGGCTCTGCTCTTTGTATGAGAAGTCACCCCTTCTCTTTCTGCTCAAATTCGACCTATTTTTCAAGACTCAGGGCTAGTTCTCTTTCCTCTATGAATCTTGTCCATCTCAGCCACCAGGCCCTCTCCCCTCTTTGGTTTGATTCTAGATACTGTATGTACCAGGAGAGAGCTAGGTGAGAATCAGATCTGGAGCTAGGTATGGTGAGAAGCAGACCTAGTCTGATGGGAAGGTCCATGTATGAACATCATCCCTGACATTTGTGACTGAAGGAAAGAGACTGAGAGCCACTGCTCAGTATCACGTCATTAGCACCTATCTAATACTGCAATGCCTTCTGTTGTTGTTCAACTAGGTTATATTCTCCCTCATGGTTCCATCTTTCACCCATCCCTCTTGGACTCCCATGGAGTTCTGTGCATATTATATATTTATCATGGACTGGATTGCTCATACATGGGGATCACTTTTTACTGCGTTGTTTCACAAACCCCAATAATTAGACTAACATCTCATAAATTTTGTCATATTTGTCTCCAGATTTAATATTTTTAGGAGAGACTGTGTGGTCTTACACAGATTCTGGATGCAGTAAGCCTGGGGGTGAGTCCCTACTCTGCCGCTTCCTAGCTCTGTGTCTTTAGACAAGTTACCTTAGATTCTCTGTGCCTCAGTTTCCTCTGTATAAATAGGGAACACTTTCTCTACTGCATAAGGTATTTGGGGTGGGGGAAATGAATTGGTATAGTGGGGTAGAAGAGCTTTTCCCTGACCCCAATGCAAAAATTAGTCTGCCTGGAATTTTCCGTGGTACTACAGAGGCTGTAGCTACGTCCTGTTCTAGGAGACTGCAGCTATGTCCTGTTATCATGACCAAGGACAAACAAGCATCGCCTCCCTACTCTGCAGCTGTAACTGATAAGAGTTGGAAACCAAACCAGTGGAAACCAAAGGTAGCCAAAGAGATGAATCTTTACCTCAGAGTATAAAAGGAGCTCTCTTAAACCCCCGCTTGCTCAGCTTTGGGTAACAATACCCCTGAGCCAGCACTCGTGCTTGCAATAAAGTGTCATTTTCTCTACCTTTGAGTGCCTGGCTGTCAGTCTTCTCACTATTTGGAGGCTCTGCCATAACATTAGTACCTTGTAGCCTTAGGGTTATTGCGTGACACATATTAACAATACAGTTTCAGTTATTATTATTGTTGGCAGTAGTGGTACACTACTGCTGTGTAGCTGTTTTTCACAACCCTTGGTGAGCCAGATAAGCGGAGCTCTGTTTGGATCATTTATTGGCACATAACAAGCATGCGTAAATGTATGTCTTTATATTTCTTCTAGCGGTTCGCTTTAAAAATACCTAATCCATTTTAAAGGGAAAAACTTTAAGCAGTTGTGTCTGTTATTTCAAAATTCCTGATGTGATAGTTACCTATTTTTTGAAATTATATAAAAACAAAACATCGAACTAGTAAAATAATGTTTCTCCATGTCCCATCACTCATGTTCCACATATTGGGTACACTGGCTTAATTGACACAAAGTAGGAGAGATAAGTATCAAAAAAGTCACTTATCTTTTTGGCATTCAGCCCGGATTAACCCAAAGTAAATGGAAACTTTTGTAATGAACATTAATGTGGTTGAACGACAGTCCTGAGGCGGCCTTGAGAACTGGGTTATTTCTATGGAGATACCAGAAATCCCAGTATGAACTTGCTTTAGAGGCTTAATTGTTTTTGTCTGTTATAAACCATTTCTAACCATTTGTAGGTGCTCTCCTAATGAGTTGAGGTTTTCAGAACAGGAATCTTTATAATGCCATTATCAGAGATAAGAGTAGCCTTCCTGCTGTAAATTTTTTGGATCTTCATGAGAAGGAAGCATTAGGCAGCCCTTAAACTGCGAACACTGATGACCCACAGCTTCCTTGAGTTAGCTGTATTAAGTTATTTCATAGATTTTATATAAACAGAAAGAGCAATAGAGCTTTAGCACACTTCTTCAAATTACAGTAATGAACAGGATTGTTTTCACAAGTGCACAGCAAACAACATAGAAGAAATTGGCTGGTATTGACAACAGAAAACTATAGTGTGAACTGATTGTAAAATGCCAGTGAAGGGAACTGGTTAACTGCTCACTGACCACATGTGGAATAGATTTCTACTTATGTATATCTTTTAGAAAGTTACCGGTAATAGGTGCTAAGCATCACCTTACCTTATAATCTTTTCCTGTGTGTTTTGAGTTTTCTTTTCCTAATTTGGCTTCTGGCTTTAAATCCTTACATTCTTTTCTTCTTTCCATTTTAATGAATGTCTTGTTTCCTGGGAAACCATCATTTGTGAGAGTATTTTAGCAATTAGAAGCCACAAATGTGATAGCTGTTAACAGTATGTCATTCAATTGTCAAGCATCTTAAGATCCTGATTATTTTGTTATGTGAACATCCTTATAAATAATAGAAAGCCCTGCTTGGCCTCTCGCACCCTCACGCACACCTACTGGGTTAATATTTACTTGGCTTTTGCTGTTGCCTCGACAGAAAGATCTGGTTTCACGGTGAGACCGGTGGCTGGGTACCTGAGCCCGAGAGACTTCCTGGCAGGACTGGCCTACAGAGTGTTCCACTGCACTCAGTACATCCGGCATGGCTCGGACCCCCTCTACACCCCAGAACCGTGAGTACCCACGTGGGAAGCCTAGGCTGGGCTGAGACCACCACAGTATATATACAGTGTTCACTTTATTTGAAAGTGATGCAAGCCTTCTTTTCCCACCAAAGTGATTTCATCATTCCAGCTAATGGGAGCGATGGCACTCGTTGAAGGAGAAGGGCTCATTGAGAGATCAGATACCTTTGTAGGTTCTGTGGGTCCTCTGACATTTTCACTCTCACTTGTTTCTCTAACTTTATCCCAACACTGAATCCTCTGCTTTGGCCAGGCTGTTGATGACACGGCTCCTTAAACCATGTGTAATTTTTATAAAGCCATGATCCATATAGGTCATTAAGACAGTGTTGCATTTAAAGAAGCAGGGCTCACACCGATGTTCTAACAATAAGGATAATTCTTGCTTGCTCGGCACTGCTCTCACCATCTCACTATCTGTTTTAAACAGGATAGTACCGTGTTTAACAGGACAGTACCATTTTGCCATATTTCCCAACTGTCTCATTTTAACATAAATGTCAATTTTGGTCCATGTTTAATAAACAAGGGCCATCTTTAATGTGGGACAAAAGGGGCAGTGGAATTGCCCCGGGCCCAGTCTGTTGATTATTCCCCAAAGCAGCTGCCCCCTTTTACCCTGTGTTAAAATGGCCCTTGTGGGGACTGACTACAGGGCCTCGTGCCCTACTGTTGCTCTCCTCCCCTGTGAAGAAACAGGAGCTACGTGGGAAGAAGATCCCCACTGTTTCTTCAAGGGAAGTAGAAGCGAGGATGAGCTGCAGGTAATTGCTATGGCAGTTACCCCTGGCACTGTCGGAGTTGCTGGGCATTCATGGCACGGGGTGAGTTAAAGCAGCATGTGTTTCAGTGAGGACCTTTGGAGCAGCATTTACAGGGGAACCATATTTGGTTTTTGCCTAAGGTGCCCAAATTCCTTGCACTGACCCAGGACGTTTATATGAAGTCCTGTCTGACCACATAGTACTTGCTTATTGCTGGCCACGCTGCTCTGCTCCTGCTCGAATTGCTCCATCTCTTCCCCATTCCTTAGATGCACGTGTATAATCCTGTCCTGGTTTTGCCATCCCAGTGTCCCTTTTTTTGTCTCAAGGAATATGTCAGTTTACATTTGAATCCCTACAACAACTCTATGATGTTGGCACTGTTATTAACTCTGTTTTTACTGATGAAGAGATGCAAACCCAGAGGGGGAAAAGTTAAGCACTGACTCAGTCAGGATGTGTGTCTGTCCCAGGAAGAGGCTCCTCTCACATCAAGGAGGCTCCCATACGTAGCCCTTATTACTAATCCCTTCTCCTTTAGTCTTTTACATCATCTCAAACTCAGAAATCTATGCTATGCTCTCCCTGCCATTTTAGTGTCTTGAACCCTCTTCCAGTCCTATCCACCACCTCTAGATTTACATGACATTTGTGATTCTTCCATGGTTGTGTCAGCTTTGACTGACACTCCTTTGGGGCTTTTATTTTTTTTCCTCCTGGGCAATGGGTGGGCTAAGAGTATGGAGAGAAGCCAGTGGTGACGTTGAATGCAGCCATGTTTTTTGCCCAGTGCTCACAGATAGACCAAACTCCTTGAGCCCAGCTTTTGCAAAAGGGAAAGAGCTTTATCGCTGGCCAGCCATCAAGGAGATGGAAGCTCAGGGCTCAAAGATCAGCCTTCCTCTCTGAAACTGGCCTGGGGTAATATAAAGAAATACAGGGTGATGATCTGGGGTTTTAGATGATGATTGGTTAAGGACAAAAAGGGTGGTTTCAGTCTCTGTGAACACACATTTGCTTATCTGGTTTTCCCTGGCTTCTGAAGAGAACAATACTAAAGAATGGATTAATTGATTAATTGCTCAGCAGTTAATGACTTTTGGCCAGCTTCAATGTCATATTGCTCTGTCATGGGTGGGAAGCAGGGGTAAACTCTGATTCTCTGAGTGTTAATAATTTGGCCTCTATACAAGGACATTACACAGTCTTCTAGTGTGAAACAAGCTGCCCCGTTTCTCTGAACTTGCTGAATTTCACACTGCTTTCAAGGCAGACACAAGTCCCGTTTTCTTTGGGAAACTCTTCAGCTGTTCTGTGTATAATTACTCCTTCTTCAGAAAATCTTTTATTTACTTTCCTTATTCTCCACCTGTGACTTGTATTTAACCATACCAGCTTTTAACATTTTAAGCTTGTGTCTTTTTATCTCCCCTGAAATGGTAAACTACTTGAGAGGGATGCCCTGAATTATATTTCTGTGTGTTTCTTTAAAAATGTGAGCAAACACTTATTGGGAGACTCCTCTGTGCTTGGATTGTCTGGAAACAAGACATCCTCCTGGCGAATGGGGTGGACAAGAGGCGGCATATGAACAGCTAGGAAATGCGGTTTTAGGTACCAGTGCTAGGATGTGCTACAAGTGCTGTGAATGGAAATGAAAAAGTGAGGAGATAAAAAAGTGATGGAACTGCTTTTTTGAATTGAGTCATCAGGCAGCCTTTTTGGAGGTGACATTTGGGTAGAGACCTGAATGTGAATATCTCTGGTTTGAGCATTCTTAGTGGAGAGAGGAGCAGAAGCAAAACCCTGAGACTGGGAGCTATTGTTGGGTCTTTGCCACCTTGGACTTCATTCAGTTGCCTAGTCCTAATCTTATCCTAATTTGTTTAACCACTTGAGATACTGTGATTTATAATAAAAAGTACATTTCTAGTAGAGAGTTTCTAAAACCTTTGGAATTTCTTAAGTGTAGAGAGGGGTTGTCTTTTCTTAAGTCCATGAGGTGACCTTCAGAACACCTATATCATAGAAGGGTGGGCCGTTGGTTGCCAGGGAACCGAACCTATGATTGGAGGGTTGGAACTTTCAGTTTCTCTCTGCAGGCTTCCAGGGAGAGGCAAGTATGGAGGCTGAATCAACTGCTAGTGGTTAATGATTTAATCAGTCATGTCTGTGTAATGAGATCTCCATAAAAACCTCAAAGGATGCAGTTCAAAGAGTTTCCTGGTTGGTGATTTGGGGAGAATGACTCCCATCAGAGAAAGCATAGATGACCGATGCTGGGACGCCTGCCCAATGCGTCTCTTCCATCTGAAGGCTTATCAGTATCCTTGATTATGTCCTTTTATAAAAAAACTAGTAAATACAGTAAGTAAAATACTTCTGAGTTTTGTGAACCACTCTAGCAAATTAGTGAAACTCAAGGAGAAGGGTGTGGACTCTGGTTCATAGTTAGTTAGTCAGGAGTATAGGCTATAACCTGAGTTTACGATTGGCATCTGAAGTAGGTGGGGGAGGGCTGAAGTGGGGTCCTGGAACTCAAAACACTGCTGTTCAGACCACTGGGGTTATCACTTGGTTTATGATACTGTTTTACTTGAATAAACTTGTGATTAATGGGCTGCCACGGTCCTCACTGGGGAACAAAGAACCCTTGGATGTCCAAGCACGTAAGCAGCTGATGGCGGGGAAAGTGGGCTGGATTGAAAGCGTCTCTGGAGACCCACTCCTTCCCTGTAAGCAGGAGGTTCGCTGACCAGGTTGGTCCCTATGGGGTAACTGCATTGTTTTCTACATCCTTTCAGCTTCCCTGAAAGATTTTTGGATAAACAAAGGTTACTTATAGGGCTCAAGACATTTGGATAAGAAATGCTTAGAGTGGAGTGAGTGCTCTAAAGAGCCTTGTCAGAGTCAGAAAGGCAATTTCTAAATCTAGCCCAGAGGGTTTACAAATGGCCCTGTTTACAAATAGCAGGCACTTTGTTAGTTCCCTTTGAATAACTGGCCCTCCTGAGACCCAAGATAGCATGCCAATAGGTATGCAGAGAGAGAGGGCAAGGAAATGAGATTTTAGCCACAGAGGTCTATAAAATTTGAGGATAATGTGTTACATTTTTACCCAAGTACTTTTAGCCAATTCATTCAGCAAACATTTATGTGCCATGCTAGCAGGGAGGTACAGTGTATTCAAAGATGAATAAAATATAGCTGCTGCTTTTTGAAGCAGCTCACATTCTGGCAGGGGAGACAGAAACATAAATAATTATGAAAGGGTATGGTTAAGGCTGTAATGGGGGTGTGTTCAAAGTGTTAGAGGAGTATAGAGAAGAAAACAGTCCTGAAACACCTTTCAGAGAAGGTATAAATTGGTGGGGTTTCTAGAAGGGTAAATAGGAATTTCTTTTTGGGGCAAGGTGGGGAGAGCTTTAAGTCAAAGAAACAGAAAGTGCAAAATTGTGGAGGCATGCCAGAATCATAAATGAACAAGGCTTGTTACACCAAAGAGGCCAGAGCACAGGTTATGAGTCAGGGATAAAATGTTTCTTCAGTCTGCAATGTAAATAGTGATTTGTCAGACCAGGACATTTGGGTTTAATTCAGTAGGCAATAGGGAGCTATCCAAGGTTCTGAAGCATGGTCAGATAATTTTGATAAAGATGGGGCAGGTGATGGGAACTGTGGAGAATGAACTAACAGCTGGAAAACCAGCCAGGAGGCTTGCATTCCAGTGAAGAAACAACCTATCAGGCATTGAATCATAAAATTCAGCAGCCTAAGACAAAGGGCAATAGTATGAAAAACAGGGAGGTTTAATTAACTGTATTTTTGTGACTATCATGGAGTAAGGAGAGGGGAGGGTTCCTAAAGTAATACTAAGGTTTTTAGATTGGGAAGCAAAATGGATAGCTATTTCTAGTAATTTTGTGTGTATTGGAAGAGGATAAGGTGGGGAAGGGGTAAGAAGGAAGAAGGAAGAGGAAAGGAAAGAGGGAGAGAATGGGAAGGCTTGGGTTTGGGACATGTTTTCTTTGAGGTTACCTATGGGTGGGACCACCATAGGGAGAAGGCCTCAGTAGTTGGAAATAAGAGCTGGGAGTTCAGAAATGAATTTAAGCTCCCACTGTAGATTTGAGTGTTTTCTTCATTTATACTCCTGTGATTGTACACAGATAAGAGGAAGGAAAGTCAGAAAATAGAAACTTGAGAATTGCTAACTTGGGGTTGTTTTCCTAGGCTCTTTTTGGTGGGTTTTACACCATTCTTTTTAATACTGCTTTTTCTTATTTTGTGAATTGGCAATACATGATTCAGAATTCAAAGCATACAAAAGGTTATACTGTAAGCAGTGACTTTCATTCCGTTATATACTCCCTGAATACTCACTTCATCTTCCCCAGAGGTGACCACTGCTGCAAATTCCCATTGCATTGTAAAACTGTGCTTGGAGACAAAATCCTCTGTAAAGATTCCTTTAATCCTTATGTATTGCAAAGTCCCAAGTTGTTTCCTAGATACATAGTTTGAATCTATGGGATACAATAGCAGGAGTGCTATTTTCCTCCCAAGCATTTTCACAGGGAACTGTCTTTGTAATGAAATTCCATTTTTTCAATTGAAAACCAATGAGAGGGCAGATTCTCCAATTTGTGAGGTTCAACGTGGCTACTATGTTTGGTGCTTGTATTCTGCTTCCAAATAACTGCCTTCAATTGCTGAACTGTTGTAGTGGAGGCAGCATTAATGAGACCAAGGTGAGCCCTGAAGACACAACAGAGACTAAGAGCAGCCAAAAGACATTACCTGAAAAAAAAGAATTTTATTTTCCTCTTTGGGATAGAATGTATTTTGATATTACAGCTTTTAATATAGCTCGGGTTTTTAAACTTATCTCTGGTTTTTTGCTTATATTTTACATCTTAAAGATTCTTGGTTCTCTCAACCTGGAGGGTTAGGGGGACCTGAATTTCAAAAGTGATGGCATATTGGATTGGGTCCCTGGGGAATGGTTTTTGGTCTGGTGGACAATAGAGAAAGTACTGGAGAATCAGTGACTGAATTTTCTAGATAGGAGGAGCTGCTTTTCCATGTGTTTCCACTGAGATTGTTAGGTCACTGATTCTGTTAGAACTGAACATATATATTCTTGCTCTTTCTCCTTTTGAGAAAAGCCTAAAGCACTGATTCTGCCCTTCATTGTTGCATCGCTCTGCACTTTAATCAACATGATCAAAAGCAACTTTGTCACTAATCGAGTATTGAAGTTTGTCAATGATTTCCTTTAAAAAAATCAATTGGTTAAGTTCAAGGTTATTCTAATAACATTCCTCTCAGTGGAATGAGTGGGAGAGATGCAGAGTTCCAAGTCACCTGGGTGAGTGAGTATAACAGACACATGAATTGTTCCTAACAAAACAGTGAGAATCCCCACAATCTTCTGCTCTCTTTGTCTCTCTGGGAATTCTGTGGTGTATGGTATTACATTGTGTCCACCTTCCACCCCTGCCAGGGGTGACAACCAAGGATGTCTCCAGGCATTGCCAAATGTCCCCTTGGGGGCAGCATTGCCTTCAGTGAAAATCACATTTCTAGAATAAGAACTTTGACAGATCATGCTCACATTGCTGCTCTGTCTGCCAGTTATTGTGCTCCTTCTCTTAGAAGTAATCTGTATATTTCTCTATATTTCCCCCCCTAAAATACAAACCGACTGTGTATAGCACGCCTGTGTTTCACTTTGGTTGGTTCCCTGTTATTAATAGGAAAGTCTGATCTCCTCAAACCACATCTTCTACTTCTCTCTGTCCCTTCAAAAACCTTATTCTCCAGTCACATGGGACTTCTCACCACCCCCAGGAGCCTACTGCTTTGTGCCTCCATCCTTTGCCACAGATAGTTCATTTTGCCTGTATTGATGCTGGTAAAATCCTTTAATTCTCTAGGATTAATGCTCAGTCACAACCTTGTCCCTGAAAACTTTCCAGGCAGAGGTGGATGTTCTTGCAGATGCCTTACTTCTCTTTTAGCACCTATGACCCGACACGGCACAATGATCTTTTGTTCATGTGTCAGTCTCCTTCAGGAGACTAATTAGTTCCAGGCCAGCTGGCAATGACAGGACAGGAGCAGGAAGATCCAGAATGAGTTGAAGTGGATCCTCAGACCTGGCAAGTCAAGTGAAGACTGGGACCTGAGGAGGTGGAAGCTCTGGGCAGCACCGGCCCCAGGATGCATCAGGTTGGAGAGTGAACATTTACTCCTCTACACAGAGTTCCACACCCCATCGGGGATCTGTGAAATGAGGCAGCACAGGGAAATTATTGTGCATCCACTGTGGGAGGATGTGTCCCTTCTGAAGGGCTGTGACCCTGTTTTGCTGAGTGTCTTCCACTTACCTAATAACTCAGCTCTAATTTCAGAGTCTGATGCTGAAAACACTCTTTGAATAAGTGTTTTTATATGTTCGATGTCCAGGCAAAAACATGAGACTTCAGTGGTCGAATTTTATTTTTAAATTTGATTGAAGGAACATTGTATCATAACATTAGACAGGTTTTAGTGTGCACTGTAGTAAATCCACACCTGTGTATTATACACGGTTCACCACCAACAATCCAATCCTCTCTTCACCACATAATTGACCTTTTATACTGCCCCCTGCCATTCCCTTCCCTTTTGGTAATCACTGATTTTATTCTATAACTAAGTCTATTTTTGTTTGATTTGCTTCATCTGTTTGTTTGGTTTCTCTAGAATTTTAGAATTTTGGAATTTTAGACACCAAAAGAAACTATGGAAATAGATCACTTTGATCAGAATAACTTTTCCTTTAAATTATACCCACTAAGGGCCAACGTGTTCTGCTCACTGATTTTGTTTTTGACATATGGTTTCAGAATAAAAGTCATTATTCACTGCAAAGCTGAAGAAGAGAGAAGCAAAAGGAAATGTGAGATGTCCCCACATCTCCCTTATTAAAATGAAAGAATGGGGAGGGAGGGAGGGAAGGAAAAAGCAAAATCCCTATTGTACTTCATACTTTTTTTTTTTTTTTTTTTTTTTTAAGAAAAGTACAACTTTTTCCTCTTTGGGTAACTAATCCTGACATCTTCTACCTAAAGGGCAGGAAAGTTCATTGCCATGTCTTGAGTAATGCTACCCTGTGACATGTTCTAAATTATATCTGAACTATGTAAAACATTACCTTAAGAAGAAATTCTACGAGATTGAAAATTTCTGCCAAACTTTGGTACAGGTCCCTCAGGGACTGTCATATGGGCTGGTGCTCCTTACTCATGGAGGAGAGCGGATCAGAGAAGTGGGAACATTTCTGGATTTGCCTCTAGAAGCTTCTTGTTAGAGGACGATAGGGGTGATTCCATTTAGGAAAGTCTTGAACATACTGGGAAGAGAAGTAAGGTGCTTTAGCTGTTCAGGTGTCATCTGTATTCCATTTCCCTAGTTCTACTTTAGTTTGTTGGCTTTTATTCCCGGGACACTTTCTAGGGGAACGATGGTCTCATTTCTTCATATTCCTATTGAAATGTACAAGCAGGAACAAAGGTGAGTAAGCAGGCTGGAAGAGAGACGAGGAAGGTATTTTCCATTCATTCTACTTAGTTGTTCATCTTGGTTACTCCTCGACGTCCTGGGTCCTGGACCAGGACTCTGGGATGCATGTCGACCATGCCCAGAGTTACTAAAGTGCTAGGTTACCAGGTCATGCCTTTGTTTCCCCTGTAGATTTTTGGTGTGTTTTGTGCCAGGTGGAGTTTGAATACCTGCTAATTGAATTTACATGTTCACCCATCCTTGTGCAAGTGATTTGCAATTATATTTGGAGCACCGATAACCAGTGGTAACTTAAAAATGCAAATTTATTTAATAAAAATATACAGTTTTACCTTAAGTACCCACTGACATGGCAGGATAAAGAAGATGTGTTATCTATACATAATGGAATACTTCTTAGTTACTTAAAAGGAAATGAAATCCTGCCATTTGCAACAATATGGATGAACCTAGAGGCATTATGGTTAGTGAAATAAGTCTGATGGATAAAAACAAATACTGTGTGATCTAGTTCATATGTGATATACAGAAAAACTGAACAAACTAATGAATTAAATAAACCAAAGTAAACCTTTAAATTATAAGAATAAATTAGTGATTACAGAAGGGAAGGAGGTGAGGGAGAAGAGTGGGTAACACAGGTAACAGATGGAGGATAGAGCTGGCCTTTCAGTGGTGATCTTTTTATAGTATGTACAGATAGTTATATAATGATGCACACCTGAAACTTACAAAATGTTGTAATGCAGTGTTACTACAATAAAAGAAGTACATCGAACAACACCAGCTAACTTTTAAACACAAATCCTCAGAGGACTTGGATATGAAAATGTATCCAGTATTTTAGTTTACAATGAAATCAAACATGCTTGCCCAGTGAGAATAAACAGAATAAAATAGAAGAGGAACAGTATGAATATCTACTCCACAATGTATAATGGTATAGTCAATATATAAAAAAGACAAATATAGTTTAATAAAGCCGTATTCTCCTGGGGCCAAATTTCATCTTTTCCTTCAGAAGCTGTATGGACTGACAGAGGTATTAGAAATGAAGGAAATAAAATATCTTATTTTCTAAGTATTAACTTAGAATATTTTTCTGCCTGCCTGCCTATCTTTCTAACTCACTCTCTCCCTCCCTTCCCCCGTCAATCATTCATCTATTTATGACGATAGGTTAGTGTTCTCTTCAATATGGGCCCAACCCTCTCTGATCTAGATTTCTGATGGAGACCAGAGGTGACCAGATACCTCATGGTTTTGTACTGGGTGCCCTTTGGAACATGAAACGTCCAGAAGAGCACTGAAAAGCATCTCCACAGTATAGCCACCTTACTGCTTGTCCATTGCTCAGGGAAAGCAACTGAGAATTTTAAATGCAGACACACATTCTCTGAGGGCAAGCCCTCAGTGTCTGTGTCTCTAGAAGAGCTATAGCCAAAGTGGTAACATTATTTTTGCCAGGTATCTTTAAAAGTATTGTAACACCAAATTTAAAAGTACTTTTATTTTTATGATGTACTTAACTTACCAGTAACAAAATATACTTGGCACAACCTAATATAATCTTTTTCAATCAAGGAGTTCCTTATTCAGAGCTGTAGTGGGATGATTGATTACTTGGTGCATACTGATGTTGGGCATATTTTCTTCTGCTTTTTCCTTGTCATTTTTCAAATCAGAGCAAACTTTAAACATTAGAAAATAATTCATGATCCCATTGACTAATATTGCCCCATTTATTGCCATAATACAAGTAAATACATTTGTGTTAAGGAAAATCTTTCTTATCGCCGCTGAACATTTTAGGGACAATTAATGTTTTAAAATATAACAGTTTTAAAGTTTAAGAAAAGCTTTGCTGTCAGGTGACTTCTCTCCTAATTGCCACTGTTTCAATTTTACAAGAAAAATAAAAGTGAATTTTTTCTGATAATATTTGTCATCTGTTTCTAAGTAAATTAATTTTATGTCTAGCCCTCGCTTATTAGAACAGAACTCTCTAAAACTGGCAGAAGATGTCATTTGTTTTCTTTTCTTGTGGCTCAGACATAAATCCTCATTTGTTAAGTAATAATATCAGCAGGTTAAGAGGCAGGCATTCAGATTTATAAGAAAATTTGGCTGCTCTTCTCTGCTCAAACAGATGCCTCTCACCAGGTCTCCAGTGAGAGGAAAAGGAGGATCTTTCCTTTCTCCACTTTCCCTCCTTCCTGTCTTCTGCGAGGTTCTGGGTCTGTGCACTTGTTTGATTTCAGTCCTGACCTTCATGGGTATTTTTAACATTGGGCCTATTGAAGTCAGTCTGGGGAAGGTCTTTCTGCCAAGCCAGGAAGACAAGCTGGAGCTTTGTAGGGTTAAACTTTTATTCCTTTGGGCTCTCTTTAGTTCTAACCTGTTCTTTCCCACAGGGTACCCAAGCACGGTCAACCTTCCTGCCCAGCCAGCTGGCTTTTTCCACAATGCTATTTTCATTTCTGCCTTTAAAGATTGTAGAACAGTTTTAGTTCCAGCTTTACGAAAAGGCAAGTTCTCAGAAACCGATCCTATCTGGCTTCCCTTTCGTGTGTTTTAACCCAGAACCCTTACCCTCGGTTTATCAGCCATCTTCTCCCTCAGGAGGAGTATGGTTTGGACTATATCCAAGGGCATTTAAGATGTGAGAGGCCTTACCTCCTGAAAAACATTGTCATTTCTTCCATTCTCTAACATAGATCATTTCAACAGCAGTGACATTAATAATAGAATAATAATTCTTATTGTGAGTAGCAAACTTGTATAAGTGGACTATGATTAGCCAAACACTATTTTATGTGTTTATGTCGTTAGACTTTAGTACTTACAACAACCCTCCGTTACTATTATTATTCTATTATACTATTATTATTATGGATGAGAAACTGAGATACAGGAAGCTTAAGTAACTTGTCCAAGGTCACACAAGCATCAAGATTTGAACTCAGGGAGTTGTGCTAACATCTGTGTTTAACGACTATTCTATGTGAAGCAGTACTATTCACTAGAAATACTCAGAATTTACGTGTGGGTTGAAGTTAAACAACTTTTTTTTTTTTTATAGTTCCCAATTTTGTATAAGACAGACACAGATGACTTTGTTCCTCTAACTTGGTGGTCCTGCTCTGCCAGAATTCAAACCGACTTTGGTGCCTTGTGTCCCAGCTAATGACCTAGTCTTTGGACCATCTATCGGGCTTGTTAGAATCCTGTCCCCTCCTTTGGTCTTCACAAACCTGCCATTAGCCTGGCCACTTGTCCAGAGGAGGCATTTCCTATTTTACAGGAAGAAGAAAGGGAAAGCACCTCACAGCTATATTGAAATGCAGAAAGGAAGCTGCTGTGTTTAGACCTTGGGCAGAAGCGTTATGGACTCCATGCTGAAAACCAGGCTCTCTATCAGCTTTCACAATGACTGCTGACCAGTCACTTAACCTCCCCTGTGTGAGGGATAATGAAATGATGCTTTGATCTTTGCAGAGAAAAGAGCTTTATGCAAATACTAAACAGGCCCATTTTTTTTCCAGGCACCTCTTAAATTCCTATGGAGGCTGATGTGCTTCTTAACATTCCAGCATGTACTTAGTTTTAAGGCTGCGTTTACCTACAAGGCCACATTGCTGGCCTTGAATTCCCAAGTTTTCAATCATGATATTGTGTCTTGTTGTGTGAGGTGCCTAAAAGCAAATATAACTCCTAATATTTTTACAAAGCCTTTGTTTCAAGAATTCTAAGCACTCTTAACAATAGGCATTCTGTAAGAAAAAACAACAAACTTATACAGTATTTAAAATCTGTGCATTCTGAAACTTGATTTCTTCCTAAAAGCCTGCTGAAACTCTTTTTATTGTTCTTTTATCTATTATCTGTATCTGTTGTCTGTAGAGACTTGGGTTAAATATATGATGTGTGTATATATTATACATATGCGCACGTGTGCACACACACACACACAAACACACACACACACACAAAGCAGGATTCCTTTTCTCCCCACCTTATCACCCCAGATTTGCTTTCCTTGTGTGGTGCTTATAACTCAGTGTTAGCACTTGTGAGTACCTGCATTTGAATCCTGAGTCATATTCCCTTAGTGCCATGTTGTCTGGGAAAAGCTTATTTAAGTACATGTAGGTGTAGGAAGAATAGATGACCTGGAGGAAATTATTTCAGGAATATTTGCATGTTTAAATCACAAGCTCCAAAGAAGAAATTCAAAATGATTGAATTTCAGGCAAGGAAGAGTTAACATCTGTTCACACCTCTTCACTGCCCTGTGGAGAATTACATCTATTGACAGGCAGGAGGAGAGGAAAAAGGGATCTGGTATTTCCCCAAGAATACACTCTGTTTATCTGACTTTACCCCACTCACCATTTTGCAGATGGCTGTTTCAAGGTTCCAGGATGTCAGGTCATTTCCTTATGGTCATGCAACTGGAAAACAGCAAAATCTAGACCTAGTCCAGAGCCCTTCTGTGACACCGGAATTTAGGAAATCTGCAATTTGCGTTCACTTAGGTTCACCTCTGTACAGGACAATAGAGCCCATCATCACTGCTGTGTTTGGCTGAGCGCAGAAAGCAGTTATTGAGCATTTACTGGATGTCTGGCTTTTCTAAGCCCTGGGTACTCAGATGAACATGGCATGTCCTCTGTCCCAGAGAAGCTTACTGTTTCTTGTGTAAGCGATGTCCTATCTCCCAAAAGGGCAAAGCTATTGAAGTAAAATACTTAAGTGTAAGTATAGTGTAATGTAATATGACTCAATACAGAATTCGTTGGGAACTTATGTTTTCAATACGTTATCTTACTGTAGTGTTTAAGAACTCCATGAGATAGGCACCTGTATAATGTCTGTTTTATAGTTGAGAAAACAATATATCTGTGGTGTTCAATATGGTAGAGATGTGGCTATTCAAATTTGTTAAAATTAAATAAAATGATACATTTAGTTCCTTCATAACACTAACCATATTTCAAATGTTTAATAGCTGTCTAGTCCAAATAACTACTGTATTGAACAATGCAGATATAGACCATTTCTGTCATTGCAGAGTCCTATTGCACACTTGTTCTAAGTAATTTGCCTCTCCAGGAATTAGGTTATGGCTTTAGGTCTGACTTCAGAGTATATGTGTATGTGTATATATATAGGTATATATAAATATAGTTTTTATTTAAAGGAAAAGTACACGCAGGAATGAAGGTGAGTAGGCAGGCAGGCAGGAAGAGAGGCGGAAGAAGCTTCTTGTTTATTTTATTCAGTTGTTCGTCATTAGTTGTTTCCCTGGCCTCGGGTCTTGAACTAGGGACCTTGGAATCAATGTGAACTTTCCCGGTTTAAACCACTAGGTCATCAGGGCATACCTGGAGTAATGCTTTTAACTATTTTGTTATAGTGCCTTTGACCATTATGCTATATCATCTCTTTAATATTTAGTGAAATTGGGGGAAGGCAGGCAAAGTGTTAACAATATCTTATATTTTCAACAAATATATGTGATGGTAGGAAACGAAAGACATAGCAACATAATTTTCCTTGCAGTCCTTTAGTGGTACTTAGAAGAATTGAAATCTGTTTCTTTCACTGGATCAGGAAGTTAGTATTTGCTGTTTGACTGCCCCTTTATGGAACCACTGGGCGACTTTTGCTAAGAGTTATTCTAGGACTCTACCCTCTTTACTTTCAAGCGTCGGTTCCTAAGATACTACCTGGCATATAACAGGCACACAATAAATGCTTCTTCATTTCAAAATTTCGAAAAAGACAACTACAATATTTTTGGTCAGTCTCAAAAGAATGGTAGTGAACAAGAGTAACATTGGTGGCCTTTCTTATGATTCCCCGGGGGTGAGGGGAAGAGTAAAGAAGATTTCTGCAGGGTAATATCCAAGAACTGGGCCACATATGTATTTATTTCTGCTGTGACAGGGATGTAAGAGAAAGTGATCATAAGACCAGCCTAAAATTTTATCTGGGCCAGATTTTACAGTAGTGTGCTATTTTAAATCTAAAGAACTGTATGCGGAGGTGGGGAGGGGGAGTGAGCTTCAGGAAAATAACTGCCTCAGTACCAGATTAATTCCCCTTATCTCCTTAGCATAGTGAAAACAAACCCAGTCACTTCCCTTTCAATGTGTCCTGATGTGATATCCCAGATGACTTGCACTTACCCACCAAATGTTGTGTGAAAACTGGAAAAAAATACAAAAACAAAAACAAAAACAAAACCCTAAGCCAAACGGAACCCTATTTTGGCTCCCAGCTCAGCCTCCTGCTTCTTTTCATTAGCACGAGACTCTACCCCTCCCTCACATCTTCCTTTACTTTGCTTCATGGTTTAACGTGAGTGTTGGCTTCTATGTCATTTAGAACAAACAAAACCTATAGAAATATGGTTTAAAAGACAGATGTGCTGATTTGAGATGGAAAGCAAATGTTGGATGCTCACTCACTGACTCTTAAAGGCTTTAATTTACAGCAAAAATAAAAAGGGGTGGTTCAGCACGTAGCTGGAGGAGTCAGCTCTGAAAACTGATAAGAGGAGACAAATGCCAGACTCATTTTGAATTCGAACTTAACAACCGAGACCTTTATTTCCCCCTGCAGCAAAATGATCATCACTTTCTTAGAATGATTTAAGATTTCCCTGGAGGCATTTTGCTCAGGCCCCCTTTGTAGGCCCATTTCGGCAGGCTTTAGAATCCTAACAGGGCTTATCAGAGAAGATTCCAATTTAGAGCAGCAAAAGTTTAGTGTCTGATATCAGTTCTAGCTTTTCTTTCTTTCTTTTTTTTTTTTTCAAAAGGAGACATGATGTTTTACAGTGTTAACAGTTTTGAAAGGTCCTACATTGCCAGTGAACAGAGTGCTTTTGTAAAAAGGGCTCCGAAAAGCATTATTCAGGCGAACATGCATCAAAGGGATGTGAGTTAAAAAGAGAAAAGTTTGCCGATGTAGAGATTGGAGGCAGCATGTTCTGACAGGTGCAATTATAGCCAAATAATTGAATCTTTTAAGGGAGATCTGGTGAGATAAGGCAATGGTTGTGGACTCGTATTGAAAACCTGTTCATAATTAGATATGCAGGGGTCACACAGTGGAGGATACAACTGATTAGGGATCATGAACTGCTTTATATGCAGGACATAAGCGTCACTGCCCTTTGTAAAACAGGGCGAAATAGCATGTTTTAAGTCCAACCGAATTGAACTGACACAAATGTTAGAGAGGAGACTCATCCCTCTTTGACTCCCAGTAGTCTGGAACCTCTTTTAGCCTCTAAAGTATAATCAATCCGATTTCTAATTCCCTTGGTCTTAAAGAAGCTAAGGAAAATATCAATTTTTTCAAGTTAACTAATTGCTTTTTTCAAAGTACTGTTAAAGATCTTTGCTGCCGTGGTGAAGAGTCTGCAAGGACTTGACTTGTCCTTCATCTACACCACATGTCTCAGATGAGGCCATTGAGATGGAGAATAGAATGTTCCACCTAAGTCATAAAAGCTAATGACCTTGCTTCTGGTCTTGCAATATAGGTGCTTAAAACTTTGGACCAACAATAGGTGGGGTTACTATACATACTACTTGTACACCTGCTCAGGAATCTGAGTGGTAGTTTTTTCTCAGGGTCACCCCCTAGAGGTGGAGCTGAGAGGAGGGCAGAAACTAGTGAAACACATTTCCCTTACTTCTAACAGGGCAAAGGGCAGCCCTGACTTCCATTAATAATTCTGTTAGATAGCTTGCTTCAGGATTTCAATTATCATGAAACAATATACTTATGCTCCTATAGTATATAATTTTTTCCTTTCTAATTTATACTTTCTTTGATCATCCTCTGTGCCTAGTTGAGTTACCTTGAAATGCCATTAAAAGTTCCTAAGTTGTCTGTGAGTTACAGGTTTCTGATAATGACAACTTCACTTAAAAATCCAGTTGATAGCTGTCTCTCTGCCACAGAGAATTGAGTCCTTTGAATCTCTAGACATTTCTTCTTCTTTCCTTTTTAACTGCCAACTTTTCACTTTCCCTTCCACCTACAAGCATGTGGACTCTGTAAGCACCTAGGCAGATATAAGACACTTCTACAGCAGACTTCTTCCAGTATTTAACAAGCTCAAGGGTAAATCCAGATTGCACCAACCATTATTGTCATCATAGTCACTACCTAAGCTATTCTTACATTCTAAGGCATTAGCCTGGCCCATAGTAAGCATTCAATATGTGCTGACTACCCTAAATTTTATTTCTGCTTACTCATACCATAAGTCTAATACCATCCTTAGTATTTCCCATAGTTTGACATCTGATCTAATTTGAAATTACTGTTACCATATTTTCTTCCAGTATCATTGGGGTACTTTATTTACTATTGACATGTATACAAGAATGGATTTTAGTATTTATTCATGGTGGGCCACATGATTCTAATTCCAACATCTGTACAGACTGCATGACCTTTTTGAAAGCAGATCATAGGTGTGAGTCAACAGGACACACATTGGCATAAAAGAATTAGACCGGCAACTGAATCAGGCGCATGTGGAAGTGTAATTAACAACCTGAGTCACCTTTCTGTCACTACTTTTTTTTATTCATCAGTGTTATGATGGAATTCTTAACAGAACTAAACTTGGGTAATTCAAAATTACACACATTCAGCTTTCGTTTCACGATTCATGGCAATGACTCAGGAAGGCATCTGCCTCGCTGCTTTGTGACACATTCCAGCCTTTGCCTGGTCATTCAGCTCAAAGGGAAACTCGGGCAGATGAGAGTGGTTCTAAGCTTCAATTCAGCTTTAGTTTTAAGTTATGTTACTTGAAATCTGCTAACAGAGCTCCTGTCATTGTTACTTCTGACAGTGGCTCTCCATCCTGACTGTGACTTACTTAGAGTTTTTTTAAAAACGCTGATGCTCAGGCCACCCCCCAAGTCTGATCGAACTGGTCTCAAGCAGGGCCCAGTCACTGGTATATTTCGCAAAAGCTCCCCAAGTGGTTTTGAAGGTTGAGGACCACTGAGCAGCAGAGAAGAGACTTAGGACACACTGACTGCATTTTCACTTGTGCCAACCAATAACCAACTTGATTAAAGTCTCCACCACCTACACTGTGTCCCCTATACCCTCCTATTTCTTCCATATCTGCCACTTAAATCCGCAGAGCAGAAGGAGCACAGCTTTGAGGCAGAAGAGTTTGATCCCAATTCTTGTCTGTCTCTTTAGCAGTATGATCTTGGATAAGATACTTAAAATCACTGAATTTTTATTTCTCTATTTGTCAAATAGTATGACTTCTTTGTAAGTGAAGATGAGATTACTAAAGTGATAAAGAACCATTTAGTCTAGTCCCTGACACATACTAGGAGCTCTCTATGTATTTTTTCCCTGTGTTTACTTTCTTCATAGATAAATGAGGATCTCGGAGAGCCTTTAAATTCTCCTTATAACCTTAAAACACAGTGAGTCTGATTCTTTCTTGGAAACAATGTGAAAATAAGTGACAGGTTCCTTCCCACAAATTCAGTTTACATGCAGAAAGGAAGCGATTAGCACCAGTTGACAGGGAATGAATCTGGGGTTTCTTTTACTATGGTGTCCATCCACATATTCTTGTCTGCCCGATCAAACTGATGTGTCTATTAAGTATCTGGCTAAGGTTGAGGATGTGGTTTCAGTTGTGGGAGCAAGCTTTTTTGACTGAGTGATGCTCTCTTTTTTATGTGGGCATCAATCGCCTGCCCTTCACCATTCACTTGCTTGTAACCACATGACCACCCAAACTACTTCGTACTTGTCATAATGGTTGGTCGCACGTGGCACTGTATTATAGCAGCTATTTTAAATGATACACTTCAGAGGAGCCCAGGTGAAATCAGGAAACATCTTTCAATTACTCCCTGGCTAATGAGTTTTTGTCAAGAAAATAAAAGGTTGCTGCCTCAATCCATTCTCAGAATCCTAGGGGAGTTCATTCCAATATAGCCTGGCATCAGAGAACGTGAGGGTAAGAGCAGGAGTTTAGACAGGATGACAACTTGGACTCAAAGCTGGTATTTCTCACTACCTACAGCAAGAATCAGCAAACTGTTTCTGAAAGTGCCAGCTAGTAAGTATTTTAGGGTTCGTGGGCCTTGTGGTCTCAGTTACAACTATTTCACTCACCATTTTAGTCAAAAGGAGTGACAGACACTACATAGTGAATGAGCCAGGATGTGTTCCAATAACCTGCCTTTCAAAAACCTCATGGTGGTTCAGATTTCGCCTGTGGCTCTAATTTGCTCCACCCACCCCTGATTATCAGGCTCTTACGCTAAGTTACTTTAATTCTCTAAGCTTCTCTTGAGGACTAACTAGACTAGATATTCATATATACATGCATATATATGACACTTACCACATGCTTGGCATAAAGTAAGCATTTGAAAATAGTAATCACTATTTTTTTTATTAAAAATTTGTGTCATATAATTTAAGATGCCATTGATTTTAAGGCAGTGCTGGATTTCAGACTTAAAATGTGATAAAAAGTCAGACTTGATGAACTTTGGTAAGACTAACTAATTATAGTAACAAGGATAGATTTAGGATTTTAAGTCTTGTCCTACAAGTGGTAATTTCAAGCATCTTGAGTAACGTTTCTCTGTGATGGTATTTTTCTCAGGGACACATGTCATGAACTCCTGGGACATGTTCCACTGCTTGCTGATCCTAAGTTTGCTCAGTTTTCACAAGAAATAGGCCTGGCTTCTCTGGGAGCATCTGATGAGGATGTTCAGAAATTAGCCACGGTGAGTACATTTTTTCAGTTTTAAAAGCCTGTGTGTTCTTTTGTAAGGTAAAGAAAGCTGTAGATTATCAGCTATGAATTATAAGACAAATGTCCTGGAGAGGAAATGGTGATTTTACTTTTCTCCATGTTGCGTTCTTGGCTTATTAACTACTAAAATATTTGTATTTTATCCTTCTTGTTCAGTGGTTGGTTCGATAGCAGATATTTTAGGCTCACAGTTCATTAGGATCCATCCCAATTACTCAGCTCGGCACTGCAGAGCAAAAACAGGCACAGACAATATGTAAATAAATGAGTGGCCGTGTTTCCATGCAAATGTATTCATAAAAGTTGGTGGTAGACTAGATTTGGCCTATGTACTGTAATTTGCTGATGCTCATATTTGTTCAATGTTTATTTCCTGAATATAAAGTAATTAGTAAAAGACATGCATTGATGGTGAAGTTAGGGATGTGCTTGGGATGGTCTCTGGTTAGTCAACATGGTCATGGTCATGGTCAGACACAATTCGAGTCAATAAGAAGCTCAGGTTAGGCATGCTCTGGGGTCTTAGTAGTTAACTCCTTGCCCTCTGGCCAACATAATCCACATACATCCTCAGGGCCTGCAATTGGGGTGTTGGGTGAATTTGAGGCAGGGCAGTCAAGATAAGCAACTAAATAAAATAAATAAAATGCTTCTTCCTCCTTGCTTCTTGCCTGCCTGCTTACTTTCATTCCTGCCAGCATATTTCCTTTAAAAAAAAAAAAAAAATGCCGTAGCTCAGGATAAATAAGTCTTATTGTACAAAACCAGAAAAGGATTTGATAGATGCCACAGTTTCTTCTCAAGGAAAGCTATATGAGAGAAAAGGTATAATATTAGTAGCTAAACTTTTAAGGAGCTGAAGAGCAGATCTAGCAAGCTCATAAGTCTTCTCTTAGTCCCATTTCAAGGAGCCCAGGGTAAGAAAGAATCAGTTTAGCAAACTCACCTACAGGGACCAATCCATTATCCTAAATAAGCAAAGCTAACAGAAAGGAAAAGTGGGATCTTAAGTTGTATGTATTTGGCACAGATTCACAATGATGGCATATTAGACTGTCAGGAATAGTCATCACTCCTTTCATGAAATATTTTCTAGATTCTTTAATGTTGAGCTTTTTCAGTCTACTTTTTGTTTCCTACTTGTGATGGAGATGTGGCAACTGAGAAATATTTCTCTACAAAAGAAAAACCACAGACCAAAAGCCAGGCTGATGTTGTCACTTGGCGCTAGACAGGGCTTGGTGGGGACTGCAGTGAACTCGGGGAGCCTGCCTCATGCCTGTGCCTCCTATGCAGAAGCCTGATCCTCAGTTCCTGCTCAGGGCAGCACTGTGGGGGCACAGGGCTTATTGCCAAATGTCTACATGTTTGAGAGAGATTGATAATCTAGATTTGTCAATTTAAAATGTAATGTTTTTAAATTTTGGCTCATAAAAATATCTACCACTGTGAGCAAGGAAATACATATTCGTAGACGGAATCTGGGTCTTGACTTCCAATTTGTAACCTCTGCCCCAGGAGTTATATCTTAGGTATGTTGGCTATCTTATCACTGCCTAGCAAATACCCCTAAGTGGCTTCCTCCAGAGCAAATATGAGAGGAAGGGAAGGAGGGAAGGAGAGAGGGAGGGAGAAGAATCAGGGATGGTGGGAGGGGGAAAGGGAGGAACTTGCATTGCCTTTTGTGACTTGATCATGTTATTCATATTGACTGTATTCTACTTATTAAAGGAGGTTCACTCCAGCTCACACTCAAGCAGATAGGAATTAGGTGTCATCTTTTGGAGAAAGGTTTGTCAAACTGATTGGAGACAGGTTTTGGAACCATCATACTATGAGTCCTATTATTTAATTCTCAAACCTTGGCTCTGGTATTAGACTCCACACTTGGGGATCTTTTCCATGCCTGTCAAATTTTCCTTGAAAGTTTATTTTCAGCATTTGACCTCATACAGCTAGAGCGCTAGATCAGTTCTGAATGTATTGCTTACTTCTGTGACTCTTAACAGCTTCAAGATGGTATTCCACCCTACCAGGCTCTGTGTGTATGCACGTGCCAGCACATGGAGAATACATCTAAAGTGGAGAAAGAATAAGGGGAAAAGAATAAGGGACTTTATGACTGTGAGTGTAGATGGATCCCAGTGCCTGACCTTCATTTTTTTTTTGTTACAGTAACTTTGTTTTACAAATTAAAATATACTTATATGTGTAGGTTACCCATATGTGCAGTTTCCCCCTTTCTCAGATATGTCAACATACCATGCCCTCCATGAAATCAGCAAGTGTTCTTCACCATTGACCAGTGGGCTCTGCTACCACTGCCTGACCCCCATCCCATTCCCTGTTGGTCACCTCAGTTGTATCGCAAATGTCCAAGGGTTGTTTTTGTTTTATCTGTTCCTTTGCTTTGTATATTCTCATTCTACGTATGAGTGAGGTCAGCTGGCATCGATTTTTCTTTGACTTATTTCACTTAGCATAATTCCCTCTAGATCCTTCCATGTTGATTCAAATGAGAGGATTTTATCTCTTCAAAGTGCTGTGTAATATTCTATTGTGTATACGTACCACCTTCTTGATCCATTCTTCTGACACGAGGTACTTAGGTAGATTCCAGTTCTTTGCTATTATGAATAAGGCAGCAATAAACATGGGGGTGCATAAATCTCTGTGAATTAGTGTTTTTTGTGTCTTTTGGGTAAATACCCAGAAGTGGCATGGCAGGTTCATATGGGATTCCCGTCTTCAATATTTTGAGGAATCTCCAGACTGTTTTCCATAGGTGTTGCACCAATTAGCATTCCCACCAACAGTGTAAAAGTGTTTCCTTTTCTCTACATTCTCACCAACATTTGTTGTTTCCAGACTTTTGGATAATAGCCAGTTTCTTAGGTGTAAGGTGATATCTCGTTGTTTTGATTTGCATTTCCCTATAGTCAGCGAGTAGGAACATCTTTTCATGTGCCTGTTGGCCATCGGTATATCCTCCTCAGAAAAATGCATTCCATATTTGAGAGGGACTTAATATCCAAAATATGCAAAGTACTCATAAAACTCAGTAACAGAAAAACAATCTGATCAAAAAATGGGAAAAGGAATTGGAGAAACATTTTTCCGAAGAGATGATCTTATTTCTTTCTTAAAAGTGGTGACAAGAAAGTCATCATATTGCCTCTTATTTTCACACTCCATCAAATGATAATTTAATTAATTCTTTCATTCAAACTAACATTTACAACATGACCTAATTCTCACTTTTCAGATATGAACAGCCTATATAGATAGTTTTCAGAGGAGAGAATGTGTATGTTGAGTGTTGGAAGATAACACAAAAGTGTCTGCCAAGTGGTGAAAACGGAAAGGGGTACTGGAGGCACAGTTTCAGCCAGAGCAGAAATCTCTCTAGTTTGGGGCTTAGTAGGGGATGTCTCTGTTCACCAGACTTCAGGGGCCATGCTGAAACAAAGGGCAGCTTGGTTTCAGATAATAAATTATGTGTTGCTCAAAGCAACACAATTTGTTATCTTACAACTTTATGCGATCACATTATTAGAAATTTGGCACAGTTCTCACTGGACTATCATTAAGGTGTTGGCAGGGTTATGCTACTTTCTCGAGGCTCTGGGGAAGAAATTATTCCCTCACTTTTTCTGTTTTCTAGAGGCTGCCCACACCTCTTGGCTTGTAGCTTCTTCCATCAACTTTGAGACCAGTAATATTGTAACCTTCCACTGTCACATCTTTCTCAGGGACAACAGGAAAGGTCTTAATATCTTACTTTTTAGGAACACTAGAAATGTCTACTTTTGAGGACCTACAGGATTAGACTGGACCCACCTGGACAATTCATAGCCATTTCCATATTCCAAACTCCATATTCTTAATCATATCTGCAAAAGCAACACATTCACAGGCTCTAGGGATTAGGGTGTGGACATCTTTGTGTATGTGTGGGGTTGTCATTGTTTTTACACTTGCAAGAGAAAATGAATACTTAAACCTTTGAACCTTGTTTGATTAGGACCAATAGATTTGTAGGACGAGTAAGTTTTCTTTTAGAACTTGCATTCCTTAGCATGACTAATATTTTCGGCCTTTGGATTGCCCTTGTTCAAACAGCAAAAAGCACTTCCATCTGTTAGAGATCATTAGATCATTAACCATGTTTCTCTCTCTTTATGCTCCTTCTTTTTTCTTTGTCCTTTCCCTGGAATGTATTAGTTTTCTGCAAAAGCTAGTGCATGTCAACAGATATTCTTTAAGGGATGAAAGAATCCAGGGCACAGTGAGGTGTGTAGGGTAGACTTTAAGGAACCATAGCCTAGTTCACAAAAATACAGAAAACCAGAGTCACCTTGTTTTGATTGATTTACATGAGCAGATACGTAGGAGAAGTGGATTTAAGGCAAATATTCCAAGTGTATTTAAGTTCTGAGTTCAACATTGGAGACTGGGATTCTCAACTGGGGCAGGAACCAACAGAGAGCCTTTTCCTCTCATAGGAAATAGGTAGTGACAGGTCAGGAAGGATCCAGCATCCCCCAAGGGAACCAACCTGCTTGGACTCTTGCAGTGGCTTATAGAGTTAAAAAACCAAGCATGCATAAAACTCAAAGATTTTAGCACAAAAGATTTTGAGTCTCTTCTGAACGCAGTAGAGAGTTGGAGTGGGGGTGCTCACATTCGTTTTTGTCTGATCTGCCCTTTAATCCTCCTGTAGAGTGTGAGGCACCCACCTCCCTTGATTCTTTCTCTCACAAGCCTTGTAGTTGCAATTCTGTCCAGTTTTGTAGACTGCCCATTTACGCTGAAAAGTCTTTTGCAGACCAAGAAAAGTTTGATATGTGGAAAGTGTGGCGGACAATAGACTCACAGTGGGAAGAAGCTGGGGAGATTTTTTCCCGAGATGATACCAAAACTGCTATTGAGGTCGACCCCTTAGTTAAAAACATAGTGAATAGAAAACTATTGGAAGATGCTATTGAAAGAAAACACAGTTAGCACCCAGCCAGCCAATTTCAAAGTAAACGCTGGCCAAATAGCTTATTGGATGACATGCATATTAATGATCCTCAAGCCATATCCTGAAGCTAGAAGACCAATTTAATGACCCAGTTGCAGAGAGTGTGAGATTAAGAGCTAAGGAATAGGATCCAGCAGTTCCAGGGGTGGTGTTGGATACCTAGGCCTCTGAGCTGTCCAGATGAGAAATGGAGGTATTATTAGCTGGTTTCCTCAGAGTTGTTCCCATTAAATCCCTTGAAGAAGTACTAGAGTAAAATGAGAGATGAGATGAACCAAAGGAGAAAAATCCATAGAGAGGACAAATGGAGAATCATGGAAATCACTATTTATGCAGAACAAGGAGACAGGCCGTATTATTCTTCTACCCTAGGTGAGATTTGTATTATTAATGACTGTGTTTATATAGTGCCCGCTTTTCCTTGTTTAGTGAATTTAAGCACTTACAAAAAAGAGAGTCACGCCTAGTGAAAGCAGACACTTAATAACTTTTTGTGATATGTTGTCAACAAATCTAAGAAAGAAAATGAACTCCATTACAACTATTTGACACTGCCAGACTGTTTTGTCTGAAGCTGATTTGGAACTTCTGGGTCTCATTTCAGTCAGGCCAGGCTATTGCCTGCAGCCTCTGCCTCTCCTTGCTATATTTCTGCAGGATATTTATTTTGACATTTTAATAATGCTCAATTTTGAGAATGAAGCCATCTCTGCTGTTTTATGTGGCCCGTGGTTTCTGCGCCTTGAGAACCATTTAAATGAAACTCTTTTGTATCTGAAGAAATAGATGATGATGCTTGGTAAATGTATTTCAAATGCATTGTTATATATGTAAATAATTTGCCCTCTGGTGGAAAATGAATAAGGCCACTGATTCTGGCAGCGGCACTCTTTTCATACTCATCATGGCTGTCCAGGGTCTGTGAATGATAGATATGCAAAAATACTCTCAGTAAGGATGGGACCACTGTTTCAACTGTGTTGTCATTTTGAGACCAGCTATTTCTCACCACACTGTTGGTTTAACCGGATTTAATAGATTCCCATCATTTTAAAGGTTGTGAATGTAAATGCCTTCAGGGGCCAGATAGGTAGCAAGCAGCCTAGAGTAAGATGATAAGAAGCACTGAAGCCTGTGGATAACAGCAGAACCGCGCATTACACCTAAAGACCTTCAAATTTAAAAATTAAAACAAAACATGCCCAAACCAACATTCTTTGGTCACAAATAATGTCTGCAAGCTGAAACAGAACTAGGGCTCTCATTGCCAGCCCTAGTATCTAAAGCTAGATAGTATCTTAGATTTACTGTCCTGAGGAACCAACCCGTGCTTGATTCCTCTTTATCTCATAATGGAGATTCTCAATTAATATTTGCTGGAAAATGGACTGTTTTTCCTAAGAATAGATGGCTGTTATGGTGCTCACTAGAGATAAGTGTCTTACTGCAATTGAGAGATGATAGTTTTGAATTATCACTTTAGACAGTAACAAGGTGACTGTCATACATATGCACTAAGCATTAGTGAAAGATTTATTTAACTCATGAATGAGGGAAAAGCAAGATGGTAAATTTATCCCAAGAAGAATTTGAAGGGACTGAAGCTGTATAATCACTAAAATAAAGAATCCTGGAATAAAAAGCAAAATGGTTTGTTCTCCGGGACAAAAACCAAACCAAACAATCATCAAAAATCAGCATAACCTTGAAGTCTTCTCTACCCAGCAGAAATCATTTGCATGCTTCATGGACAAAAATAATATACATGAACCATCTTCACAAGATAATTTCCAACTTTATAGCATTTGACACCCAATTAACAGTAAACAGGTAGTCTGACAAAGGCTGTATCCCCTAGATCAGTGTTTTTCAAGTTGGTATGTGTGTTAAATAACTTAGTGATCTTATTAAAATGTAGCTTCTAGTCAAGTAGGGCCTGAGATTTGGCATTTCTGACAAGATCCCAGGTAATTGCTGATGCTGCTGATCCCAGAGAAACAAGTGACCCACTAGACAATGTTTGGACCATGTTTGAGTGTGTCTTTCAAAAGGCACATGGCAATTTTTCAACCCTCTGTATTTCAATACATTTTTATAACTACTGGATTAATCAGGTTTCACCAGGTCAGAGTTGTGCAGTATGAGATGAGTTTATTGAGGATATATTCTGGTGCTGAAAATGGACCCTTATATCCATGAGTGTTATGTTATAGTTTCCATTTCGTGTGTTTGCTTTTAAGTTCTCCTCCTGCCAACTACTTTGCCGTATGATTTATTCAATTTTGCAGGAATGCACAAACAGAAACTTGCTGATAGGTAAATTCCGGAACCAGTCCTAGAAAAATATTGAGTTATCTTCCCCCAAATGTTAGAAATGTAAAGGGATGCCTTCTACCAAGTGGTGCCACCTCTCCTACAACGCAGATGGCTTCCATTCAGTCTATTCATCTCTAACATCATAAAGACATTAGAAACAAAGCTGTGCATCATTTGCAGGAGAAAGCAATCAGTTTGAATACACCACAGATGTTTTCCAAGCAGAATAAATCGGCCTTTGGCCCAGCTGGAATTTTCCTTCTACAGAGAGTGTTAGGTCATCCATTCAGTTTTGTTGACCCTGAAAGATGTTTACCTTCACTTTCTGATTGAGGGGATTCTGTCATGGGTTGGTAATGCTGATGAGAGAAGAGTCTTGGCAGAGTTTAATGAAAGAACAAGCAGTCTTTCCCAGAATGTGTTCCCAGAGCGTTAGTCTTGTGAAGTGTTATATTATTCATTCTGTTAAAGGAGTAATCCAGGGACAAAGATATTTGGGAGACACCGGGTTTGAAAAAGTAGTTTGATTTTTAAAGTGTAGGACTCTTGAAAGTTTTTCATAAGGTTATATGCAGAGTGGATATTGACAGGTGATAAGTTTTTTTCTTCAAAATTTGTAATATTTCCTCCATATTAAGATGCTGTTATAAACCATGCCCTTAAATTGATAGGATTGTTTTAGGGGCAAAAAAAAAATTCAGCTAGCAAAATGCTTTGACATTGTAAGATGAAATTCTGCTTTGAAAATGTTAAAATGTGAAAAACGTGAGCTTGAAAATTGAGAAAATACATATGGACACAGAAATATCTCTGTATGGGATGAATCTTGGCATGCCAAGCAGCAGAGTTTGTGAGATACCTGTCAAGAATGTTTCTTAAAAGGGTAGAATTCACTGTGAACTGAGACTGGGTCATCAGCTGAAATTTATTTTGTAGGAAATAATTGTTGGAAAATTAATAATATAGAGTTCTAGTTGCATTTTTATCAAAACAAGTTCTTTTTTTTTGTACCAAGTGAAAGCTTGCAGTGGTTGTTCATGAGTCTTTTGTCTGAATGCTCAGGTGTACGCAGTGCTTTCTCATGCCGAGTGGTAACGTATAGTCTTAAACTAACAATTGACTATAATTCACCTTCGAAGTAATTGAAAAGTAACTTAGTTTATGGACTGCTAATTAATGCTTTCCTGCCTGCTCAGGGCATTAGCTTGTTTCTTGGTCTCTCACGTCTTTGCCTACCTAACCGGTGGTGAGGAACTTTCAGATGCGTATTCCAGCTCTAGCTTTTTCTGAAGATGGATGACATTAAAAATGACCATTGTAGTGTCTCCACAGAAAGCTTGACATAAGCCCCAGGCTTATTTATTCCATGTAAAGTCTTCGAACTAGTTCAGCTCTTTGGATCATTTGGTACAAAGCTGACAAAAGCCTGGAAGGAACACACTTTTATACATTCTTAATTGGGATATTTGGGTGGGTGATCAGTTTGTGTGTTATTTCTAAGAGTAACTTAATTAAAAGTTAATAATATCTATTCCAACTCATTACTTTCTCTTTTATGTCTTCAGCAGTGTCTTAGGAAGAGCACTATATTTCTTTAACTAGCCCCTTAGAGTTTGACTTCTTTCCCTTTTTATTGTTTCACCAATACCTTCCTTTGGTCTTTTCTACCTGGAAGCTCCAAAGCCACCCTTCCTTCTGACTATAGCTCTCCTCTGAGAACTTTGACACTGGAGCTACAGCTATTTTGCTCCATCTGTGTGTGTGTATTTCACATATGATGTTCATTGTTGCCATTATGAGGTGTCTGTCATCTATATTAGGATGAGAACACCATTATTTAGACTTGAAAAGTGAGTGTGCTGTATTGCCCAGCACGTTTAGAAACAAATCCATTTGCAATCCAGAATAGCTATACATTTTTTGCAACTCGAATCTGTCACATAACTATCCTAAGAGCGTCAGAGAACCGTCCTATAACTGCAGACAAGGGAAGAGAAACAAACCCCAACAATCTATTGTAGCTATTTGGAAACTTGTAAAAATCAAGCTCTTTGATACCTATTTATTCTCTGTTCTTTTGCTGAGTGAGCCCTGTGCCCATTTCATTCTATCCATTCAGTGACACCGCCAGTGAACAGTTGGTTCCCTTGGCCCTCGATAAAAATGTAATTCAGGATGTTTGATGAACAGTATATGGTATGGTGAGATGTGGAAGAGAAGGTCTGAACTAGAAGCTATCCCAGCAGAGTCTGAATACTAGGTCTCCCTCCCCAGCTTTACTGAGATATTATTGACATATAACATTATGCAAGTTTGAGATACACAGTGTATTGATTTGATACACTTGTATATTGATTTGATATCTTTATACATTATACAGTGAATACTACTCTAGTGTCATCTAACACCGGTATCATGTCGCATAACTACTATTCTTTTTTGTGGCAAGAACATTTAAGATTAGTTGCTAAGCAACTATCAAGTATATAATACAGTATTTTTAACTATAATCACCATGGTATACATTAGATCCCCCAAACTTACTAATCTTGCAACCAGAGGTTTATGTCCTTTGACTAATATCTCCCCATTTCCAGCACCCCTCAGCCCATTAACCACCATTCTAATCTGGTCTATGAGTTTGACTTCTTTAGATTCCACATGGAAATAGTATCATAAGGTATTTGTCTTCCTGATCTACTTCATTTAGCAAAATGCCCTTAATGCCCAACTACGTTGTTGCAAATGGCAGGTTTCCTTGTTTCTCATGGTTGAATAATACTTAATTGAATACATACATATATATACATACATGCATATACATACACATACATACATACATACATACTATGTCTCTATCCTTTCATCTACTGATAGAGGACTTTGTTTCCATATGTTGGCTTTTAAAATGGTTTTTGGCTACAATGAATATGGATGTGCAGATATTTCTTTGACATCTATTTTAGTTCCTTTAGAGATATACCCAGAAGTAGACTTGCAGGATCATCTGGTACTTCTATTTTTTTATTTTTTGAAGACCCTCTATTCTGTTTTCATTGTGGCTGCACCAATTTATATCCCCACCAGCATCGTGCAGGGTTCCCTTTCTCTACCTTCTCACCAGCACTTGTTATCTCTTGTCTTTTTGATGATATGAATGCCATCTTTGTGACTTCCTAAGCTTGTATGCAGGGAGAAATTACAACATTGCCTCTTTGTGCTTCTAATGTCTTCATGAAAATGGGGACAGTCTTCTACAACTGATTGCTCAGTGAAGACTGTATAAGATGAGGTGCTTCTGTGGCATATGCTGCTCCGTGATCTACATCATACCCAGTTGTTATAGTACTGATCTCACCATTACCCAAGAAATCCTTATTGCACCAAAGGAGCTAAAATTTAGATAATTTTAGAGTCATTTCAAGTCCCCAAATTCTCTAGTTTTTCACCCAGACCTCACTTCTCATGCTTCAAATGCCCTGACATTGAGTCCTCCATACTTTTTCTTCCCACAGCAAGTATAACGCATTCATCAAACACAGAAGTTGTCTGCAGTCATTTTAATTTCCATAGAGATGTACAAAAGAAGGCGTGTTCCGGTTTAACTACGATGGAGTAGGCTCTCAAAATCTTAGACTGCTATTAACAGAAATATCTGTGGTGTAATTCCATTTCTAGCAAAAGCAGAAAGAAGATGGCTGGGTTTTTTTTTTTTTTCTTTTATGAGTTAGAATAGCGGAGGTAATGTTATATTGAACTATAGGAATTTAATTACCTCATTCTACAAATGTAGTTTTCAAATAAAGGAGTCAAAAGGATTTCCAAAGCTATTCTTCTGAAGTGTGATATAAAAACCCAGAACACGTTTACTGGATGTAAAATGTATTACTGTACATTATGAGTCACCACAATGAATGGAAGCACAATAAGAAACTTGGCATGAGACTGAACACACAGTGATTAAAAATCTCTTTCCTCCCTTCTCAGAAATATTGTAATTTGCTTAGAGTTTTATGTGCTTGTTGGTGTAAGGATGGGCATTTCTGGAATTTTTTTGTTGGGTGGATTTCATACTGGGGAAGGGTCTCCCAGAAAATAGAAATGCTGTCATCTGAAAGCTTAAATCTAGGGTAGGTGTAATAAACGTTCTTAAGACTGGGAGGAATAAATCACTGGGGTGGGGGGGGTCTTTTCTGGGCTGAAAGTCTATCCTTTACAGTGTCCATAAAAAATTATTCCCTCAGCTATGAAGGGAAGGCAGATGCAGGGTGAGTTAGGGTCTCCTTTACTGATGAAAGTCTTTCTAAAAACCTTTGTTTCTCTCCCTTATTGCAAAAATGACACTTATTCATTATAAAACATTGGAAAAATGGATAAGTAAAGAAAATAAAGATCATTTGTAACATCACAGCAGTGATAGCCATTGTTAACATTTTGGTATATAGCTTTCTAGTTTTTCTGAAGTCATTTTGCCGCATCATATAATTTGGTAAAAGGGAGTCCTGGCTTTGGAAAAAAGGAGCAAAGACCTGTTCTTCCATTTATCAAACACTTGTGCTGTCAGGAGAGACTACATTTTACATCTACAGAAGAAAGAATAAATTGGAAGCACTCTAAATACATGGGGCTTATGACTTTCCATGTAGGTAAGCTGCAAAGAGTTTTTGTGAACATCGTATGTAGTTAGTTTTGTTTGCTTTTCTTTCTTTGTGCTTAAACAGGTAGCAGTTACCACATTGTAAGTAAAAAAAATTGGTTTCCATACATCTTTCATCTTCAGTTTCAAAGTTTTCATTAGTCTTGGCCTCATTCATGAGTGCTGCTTTATCTAATCAAAAGTCACCTCACCGATGTTCTCCTTTGGAGTATTGTCATCATCACCCTTCAAATGTGCTCTAAAGCTTCCCCATAGCACCTGATCTCAGATAATCACACTGGTAGGGAGTTAAAGAGAAAACTGGAATAAAATAGAGTGAACCAGCTGTTTACAACAATGTGTTTTTCCCTGAGCCCGTGCACGTGGGGACCTGGTGGTGAGCAGCAGCAGGTAACACAGAATGCATCTGCAGTGTCCAACGACCTGGGGTTGCCTCTGGACTCTTAACACTTACTGCCTGGATAACCTTGGAGAAGTTAATTAACCTCTCTGTACCCCACTTTTTTCCATCTTTAAGATGAGAATAATCCTTGTCTTGTGGAACCCTGTGGTGCTGCTGAGAATTAATGAGAACACATTGTAAAGCTGCCTAGCACAGTGCTAAGTGTCAAGTAAATGCTAGTACACTAGCATATTTGACATGATTGTACTCTGAGATGTCTAGTGCCACATCAGTGAGACTCAAGCATAGGAAAGGCCCCTGGAGAGAATGTTTACTCTTCCATGTGACCTTGGTAATTCTCTAACTTGCAGCAATTCAGATTTTCTCTTCTGAAATGCCGCCTATACCATTTCTATTACAAAGAGGGTTTCAACAGAGAGAGCATGCTATTTTGCAATGTAAAGGGTTTTAGTCATATATCATAAAGATAAGGCTTCCCTGAAAAGATGTCAAGCTTCTCCCTGGAGTTGGAGGAGGCCTCCTCTGAGTTAATAGCACACCTCCCCCGAGTGAATGGAGAGAAAGGCCCATCCAAGGAAACAGCTTGGGGAAACAAATGAATAAATATTGTTTGTGCCAGTGAGAGCACATGAAATATGAATTCTTGATGAAACTTCTCAAGCAGATTAGGAGTGATGCGTTCATCCATACATGCAGCACTCTCTTAATAACTAAAGAGAGCAATAAATCTGGGCTTGCAAATCTTGGCAGCTTATCCTTATGAGTTCAAGTTTCTGAGAATTAAAGCTAGGTGTTTGCAGTTTGGCTATAAGATAACTGCATTAGTAGACATGTGCAAAAATCTCCTGAAGGAGGTCCAAAAGATGTTTATTTCGTTTTCATGCATTTTGGATGTGTCTTCATACTTATACATGGGGTCTTATGCCAGTGTCTAACTAAGGTTTCAAAGTTCTCTGTAATTAAACAAGGGGAGATACCTTACAATGGCAAAGTTTAATGTTTAACATTTAATGTTAGCTTTCACAAAAACTTTTTTTGGGTAGTTCGCCTTTTCATCTCTGAAATCTAAGAAGGCTTAGTTCTTCCAAGATAAAAGTCAAGGCTAAAAATCAGTAAGAAACTTCACGTAGAAGTTTGAACACAGGCCTGACTGCTGCATTCTCCCGGAATATCTTTCCCATGGCTCTGACAGAATCAATGGTGGTCCATTCATTTATTCAGAATATTACTAAGCATCTACTATGTGTCGGGCATTGGGAATCCAATTATGAAACAGGTAAGCTTGGTGCTTCCTCCTAGATACTCACACCTGTGGGGGATACAGATAATTGAACAGGGATTGATATAACCTGATACATGCAAAGATAGGAGAAGGATGGCATTTTGATCAGATTCGGGGAGAGGGCTGGACGGTCAAAGGGGTTTCTTTGGGCAAGACATTTTTTAGCATCAAACTGGTAATTTAGATTTTCCTTTTATATTTGCTTAAGGATAGAATACAGGTTAATATTTCAGGAAACTTTTGCATCTTGCTGGGCTCTCTTCATATTGGAAAGTTCCATAGAGTAGGTTTCAGAAACTGTTGACCTCTCATTAAGTCCTGAATCACCTACAGAGAAAGGATGAATCAACCATGAAGTTAACAATGGTCTTAATCACTTCAGAGCAGAGAACCTTCATCTGACTTATAACTCTTACACCAATCTAGCATTTGACATGGTTTATTTATCCAAGTCTCACAATGGTACTTCTAGATAAACAGGACCCATATTCTCTAACACAGTTCCTGGTATCCACAGGGTACCATCCACACAATTGGTACTTAATTAAAATTTGATGAATGATGGAATTCCAACTTTAGTGATGAATAGAGGGAGACTAGGATGTGTGAAATTATTTGCCCAGGGCCCTACAGTAAGACAATGACTGGGACTGAGCTCTTAGATTTTCTGAGTCTTGATTCTAGAGGCTGGAGTGCCAGGGCAGGGTGTGACAGGTAAGACAGTAGAGATGTGCATTCAGTATCCAGGAGACAAGTTGTTATTATAGGTATGGGCCCCAAGTGATTTCAGCCATGCTGTATTCTAAAGGGATTCAAAATCATTGTCCTTTGCTCTGGCTAACATTGATGAAAAAAAAATATAGCCTACATTTAAATAAAAATTTAAAATTTACATTTCTGGCGTTTACATATGAAAGGCTATGGCATGAACATCCAGATTCCTGCTTTTCCCCAAAAGATCAGCTTCTCTGGCAGTCAGTCTTCCCTAAGGACACTACTGGCCAGAGCTGAATTATTATCGCTATTAGAATGGGGCATGTTATCCTGAATTGGAGAGTAAAATTTCATCTTTAGTCACCTGCCTGTGCCTCTTCTACTTTTTAGGGGACTTTACTGATTAGGAAAGGAAGAGATTTGTGTTCCAGGGAGCAGCAAACACCGATTTTCTTGGTAGTCAGAGTTAGAGAGTAAGTTTGGCAAAATATCTTGTCATGAGATAGCAGGAATATTTCAAGTCTGATCATTCTTTACTGTTTCATGAATTCTCATTATTCACTACCTAATCTATTTAGTGTCTATCAAATAATGCATCTATATAAAATGTAAGTAGATTATTATAGTTCGAAGCAATGTTATGCACTTGGGTTTGTGTTTTCTAATGAGACATTTTTACATACGTATAGCATGTGTTTTTTTTTTTTTTTTTCTTAAAGAGGGAGGAATGAAGAAAGGGAGGAAGGGAAGGAGGAGGGGGAGAAGGGAGAAAGAAGCATTTTTATTTCTTTAAATTTTTTTGGGTTTTGCCCCTGGCCCTGGTTCTTGAACCTAGGTCCTTGGATTTTACATAGTCCACATCCTAGCTTTCTGAGCAGCCTGAGCAGCCTGAGCCACAGGGGTGATCCCACACATGATGTATTTTATTTCCAAACCAGCCTCATTTATCATATCCCCAGCTTTGCTGTACTGGGCTAATTGCATTGTTATTTCCCGCTGGTAAGATTCCGGTGACTTGGGTTCCTTTAATGACTGATTTCACGTGTAAGTTCCTCACTGGTTCCTGTGTTACTTGGCTGATCCAGGGGCCACAAAGGAGACAAAGGCACTCACTACAGTGTAATCCAGGGAAGGATAACTGCAGGCAAGATAGACAGAACCCCATCTTTCCTGGCACCAGGTTTGACTGTTAAGAACATTGTATAAATATTTCTAGGAGGCTAGTGTTTAGTCTCCAGAAGCAGAGAACAGACAGTATGGTGTAATGCAACAACATGGACTTTGGGGGTCAGCCACGCCAATCTAGATCTAGCACCCCTAAATTTGCCCAGGCTATTAAACCAAAGTCTTAGATTCTCCATATACAAAATAGGAGATTTAGCACTACAGCATAGTAAGAATTCAGTGTCATTTGCTTTATTTTCTCCATTTGACAGACAAGGAACCAAAGACACAAGAAGGCTAAACAACTTTCCTGAGGTCAAGGAAATGCCACAACCTTCCCCAAACCCTGGTGTGTCACTCCAAAGTCAATGCATTGAGCTGCCATATTCTATTCCCTCCACATGCCTGTCTCCTGGGGTGGTTGCATGATGTCAAGTGCTTAGCAGTGTTGTAGAGTGTAGGTTTCGTGATTGTTATTAGAGATGGGTGTTCAACTGAGCTGACATGCTCTCTAGAGGTTCAATTACCTATGGACCCTCATTGTGACAGAGACCTCAGTTCACAGGTAAATCTTTTCAGCTCCATTTGCACATAGAGATAGTGTCGACTCTGAGTGTGAGAGATGATGATGGTGGTGGTGATGGTTAGTGACAAGAAAAGAAACATGACTTCATTAACAAAAACTTCAAACAGAAGACTGCTCAGTACAATGGTGCAGTGAGAATGGCTCTCTCGGCTAAGCATACCTTCCTTGTCAGTTTTCAGACACTTAATCTTCCAGGATTCTGATCTTGCCTGGAAAGAAATGGGTGAGGAAGTGTAAGCCCTTTAGTCCTATTGTCCAGAAGGGACTTGCTTTTAGGAATACAGGGATAAAAATGAAACGACCCTCTAAAGGCGGTGCTGACTACCCACAGCTTACGTGGGAGCCAGTTAAAAACCTCATTTTTCGTAGTAGCATTTGAGAGCTGACCTTTAAAATCACCACATCTGGGGAGAATGTGTGATTTGATGCAGAACGTTTTAGGGCAAACTAGAGGATGAATGGCTGAGAATGTACTCATCAGCTTTCTTCTCCTTCAAGGAGCTCAGAATTGCTTAGGTTATAGAAGTCAGTTCTTGGGCACTTCTAAACCTATAGCATTTGCTTAAGTAGGTTTTCTGTGCAAAGTAGATTAAGCACATATATACATGGAATGCTGATCCATGCACTTGATATGAAAATGGGGTGTGTGTGTCCTCAGAATGATGTTTAACCATTTCAAGGTTGCTAGTTACATAATAGGTTCAGCAAAGGGTCGTTTGGAAAAAGATGGAATTGCTTTACAAGAGGAGCCAAACTGTGACTTGCTTTGTTTTGGAGATGCTGTGTTGAGGCTCATGCACTACATACAGGGTTCGAGGAGTAATACTACCAAATATAAAACCAGCTTTTGATATGTGAAACTCAAAATACTGGCAGGTCCAGAAGGGATTGAAAGGAAACCTATTTGCATTCATAATACCCTTTTTTTTTTTTTTTTTTTTTAAATCAAGCCAACGAGTTTTGGGGAACACTGAACTGGATGAATGGCTATCTCACAAATTTGTCTCCAGGAAAAAATAGCATCTATCTGATCCCGTGTGGTATCATTGGTTAAATGGAGACAGTGATGCTTGCTGAAATTCTGCCTTGCTAAGCTGATTCTGAGCAGCCTGGGCTGGGGCGGGGACCCCTCCAGTGCTGGATACAACACAGTCTCCTCTGTACCCCGAGCAAGCACACTTAGCATTTTCCCTAACTCATTTCGTGTTAGCAACAAGCTTTAGAAGCAGTTAACTGGAAAACTACCCCTCAGTCCACCACCGACATTTTGGGGTGAGGATCCAGATGTTAGAATCAGTGGGTTTTCAGAGTTGCTCCTTGTGATGAAGGAGGCCAGAAACCACTTAATCACGAGACTGCTGAGTTTCCACAGGAGATAGCTGCTAACCAAACTTCATCCCTGCTCCCGAAGGCCGTGAGGAGGCCTCTCTTCCCTTCCTCACTGACTTGGAGGCCCATTGGCCATTGATGAAGGAAGATGGAGAGAGAGGGGTCAAGGAACAGATCTGTGCCTGAGGTTGAAAGTGAAAGTGGATATGATGGCTGTAACAGAGGTTTCCATCTTTTCAAAGCCTGTACTATTGGAAAACTTGTCGAGGGTAGTAGTTGCTGCAGATTGGCACCGGCCCTGGTGACTTGGCCTATGGGGAACTCATTGACTTGCTTGGTTATTTCCTCCCTTCCATCATTATTTGCTGAGCACCTGGTATATGTCAGGCATATTGTTTGAGACCAGACATTCAGCAACAACAACAAAACAGGTCAAAGCCTGCCCCTGACACTGGGGAACTCACAGTTGGGTGGAGAGGACAGAGAAGAAGACAGGTATTTCAGGTGGGTCTTTTAGGAACATCCTGGTGGTGAGAAGGCCTCTTAATCTACAGACAACCTGTCAGGAACCTGACAGACTGGGTATGGCAAGGGTGCTCTGGGAAGTGTGATGTGTGGTGCCCTGGAGGAGAAGCTGAAGAGATAAGGGCAGATGCACAAGTGTAAATAGTTCACATGTGGTGAGGCATAGGAAGGAGAGCTTGACAGGTGAGGCTGGAGGAGTCAGGGGAGGCCGTGGAGGGTCTTTTCTGCCATATAAAGAAGTATGGACCTTTACTCTAGGGTGGTGTGGACAGGCAAGTGCTGTTATAGCTCTCTCAACCGACAAATCCAAATGGTGCTCTTTTAGAAGTAGTGAAGATAGCTTTATTATGTGTGGCCAGATGTAGAATCTGAGCCCTGAAATACTTCTGGGATACACTTGTATTGGTGAGGGAAAGGGGAAGGTGTGAATTAGAAACAAGAATTACAAATGGAATTCAGTTAATCATTTGTGAATTCCTCACATGGATAACACACAGGATTCACATAACTGTAAAATGTACATAAAATTTTGTTCTTAGAAAGGGGTCCCTCGATAACTTCCAGCCAGTCTAGACTTTCAGGTGCCTGGTGGCTGGGTGGCCACTGTTGGTCCTCAGTGGCTAGAAACTGGGGTGCGGTTTCCTCCCTTCTACAGGGTCACCAGTTGCAAAAGGGTAACCAGTTGGCTTAGTGACCGGACATTGAGTCTTGGACATGGAGTCTCTTAGAGTAGATGTATCAGAGTTCTAGACCAACTGTATGGAGGCACTGATGTCCAGAGAATGCTGGACACTCCTCTTAGTCTTTGAGGAGGGAAGAAGAATATGAGATGTGTTTCTTTTTGAATTGTATTGAAGTAACACTGCATCATAACATTACCTATTTCAAGGTGCGCCTCATCATAAATCAACATCTGTATGTAATGTTAAGTTCACCTTAACAGTACACTTCTATTCTTTCCCATCTTTTTTTTTTTAATTAAAAAATACTGTGAAAGCTTGGTGTGAAAACCAGTAATAGTGAAATGATAAGAAGTCAGGTGACCTCCTTTGAAGTTGAAATGCTCTCAGATAAGCTGAAGAAGGTGCAATAAACCCAAAATGGCCAGGGGGCAATTAAAATCATCCATTCTTGAAAGCAGGCAAAAAGATAGAGGAGTAGGTAAGAAACACACACGAAAGTCCCCAGTAAAACAGTACTGCCGAAAATTGCCTGTGTTGATGTATTCTTCAATTAAAGTTCTTTTCTGCTGATGCTTTTTTTTTTCTCCTACGGATGTTCCTTTCTCTTATATTTGATGATCAATTTTCCTCAAGGTTTGCCATAATGTTTCCTGAGAGCTTAGGTTTTTGCATTTTAATTCATTTGATGTCTGTTCTTAACCTAAGACAATAAGTGCTCTTGTCACAACTCAGGGTCATGGTTTTCTAGCTGACAGGAAGTTACTCAAATCCGAACCTCTTCTTTCTCTCCACGACTTGTTCTTCTCTTAGTGTAAAGAGAACCACTGGCCAAAGAGGCTGTCTGTTGACTTACATGGAGCCTGTGATCTGGAATATTCCATAATTTGACCTATTTCAATCTCCCCACGATGCTCCCCATGATACTCCTCTATTCCCGTAAGTCACCCATCTTTCCAGTAACTTTCATCTTCCCAAAGCCCTTCTAAGATCTCATTTATCCTTCAAAGTCCCAAACAAGTTTCATCTGCTTCCTGCTCCAAGGCATATAAGCACACTGTAAGTTCAAGATGGAAAGAGAAGTGTTTGGTGGGATAAAAACAGCACGTACATCAGTCTTCTCTCCCCATCCGAACTGCACATTTCTTGAGCAGAGAGACCACATTTTTAGCTAGATTTGTAATCTCAGCTGGATCATGGTACAGTAGAATTTAATAAACATAAATTTAAAAAGTCTTTTCGTTAGGTTGTGACCTGCCTTCACTTAGAGGCTTATGATAAAATGTGAGTGTAGAAATCTAGGTGCAGCTACAATCTCACTTGGCATCTGGATTGTGGTCGTTGGTGTGTACACAGTGACTGGCCACCAAATCTGTGAACATATAGGAGAGGACTAGCTTCCTTTTGCCAAAGGAAGGCTTCAAGATGCAGTGTGAGTGACCTGTGATCACAAAGCAACTTTAGCTCCAGGACTGCAGAAGAAAAGTCTTCCATCTCTAATTTTCTAGCACTTGAATTTTGCAAGGAGTAACCCAGGGCGCAGTAATGAAGCCTGCAAAATCCCTTTTCTGCTGTCCCTTGAAACTCAGGTCCAGGGAATAATGGGGAACTCTTGTTCTGCAAACAAAGACTTGGGGTAGTCATTGCACCCTAGTGTGAGTTGGCTTTCAACTTAAATGGTCAAAGAAACAACCACAAAAATTGATGTCTCCATGGGAGGTTTCTTATTTTGTTTGAGTGGGTGACTGGGGGAGCATTTCAGGGGCAATGAGACCTGGCAACTTAAGCGATGCAGCCTCCCTTTCCCTTTTGTCAGATGTTGATTTGTGTTGCCTTGCTGTTTCTATCCTAAAGCATCCTGCTTTGCTGGTAAGCCTCATTCCTGTTCCACTCTTATTGCCATTTACAGTTTCATGAAGATTAAGGCCAAATGTGAGACTGGTACTGCTTATCAACTGAAATTCGATGCAGCTAAAATTCAAGTTCTATTAGCTGGGTCTGGGTGGTAGTGGGGTGAGTGGGAGGGGCACCAGAACAACCTTCACCTTTTCAACAGTTGTTCAAGTGTAGTCTTCGATGTGCTGGCTGTTGGAACTGAGATAGAAAGAGGTTAGAGAAAATGCTGTGAAGTAAGTCTGCGAGACATGGAACTTCTTTAAAGCATTTTTATCTGCACTTATCAGAGGTGTAAATACCTCATCTCAGAGCACCCTTATGCTTTCTGGGATGGATCCTTTTGCTATGACACAGGCGCCAGATAGAACAGATGTTTGTTAGAGGTGTGGGAGCAGGGTCCTGGAAGCCCCAGCTTTACAAACACTGCTTTTATTTCCTAGATAGTGAAGACGTAGTGCGGGGAGGGCAGAGGAGGTTGAAGGGGGAGAATCTGGAAGGGGATTGGGTGACTGGGGCACTTGGTGTGTGTGGTAATGATTGTATTCATTCTGGAAAAAATTCAGTGTTTCAACAGACCTGCAATGTCGTGTGAGGGACCGATAGTGACCCTGCATCCAGAGTGCATTTGTTGATGAGGACAGAGTGCCAAATTTGAAATTAAGACTCTTGAGTTTAACACTTGCTCTGCCAACCATGAGTTGTAGAATTTGGGCAAATCACCTTAATACTGAGACTTAGTTTTCCCATCTGTAAAATGAAAATAACAATAACTGCTTGATTTCAAGTTATTGATAAGATAGCACAATGTAGTAAAAGAACTGATGTGAAAACACTTCGTTAAGCTGAAGAATCTCTTGGCTAAATTTCCCTCTTGATGTTTTAGCATCATTGTTTAATTCTATTGTTCAGTGATAACTTTTAAGTATGGGAATGTGTGGGGTTATTTACTCAAACATGTAATAAGATATTTCAATGCTTTTTGAGTCTGCTTTTTGTATGTTTCTGATTCCTCTCTAATGTTAGGGTATGAATGTGGAAGCTCCACAGCTAAGGTTTTTTGAGCTGAGTACAGAATGAGTAACATCTGAGAGATTATTCTATATGTAAAATAAATCAAATTTAACATGTCAGTTAGGACTTTTTAAAACCAGTTGCTGACTTCTTGCCTCCAACCTGTCCTGGATATATGAACAGTGGAATTCTACATGTGGAATGATGTATGTGATTCTTTTAATATGTATACTATCAGTATGCAAAGTTCCAATTTTAGTGAAATTGGAAGAGAAAAATATATCCTTGCTAAGTCAGTCAGACATTTAATAAGTTACATGTGAAAACTACTTTCCTGGAGAAAGTGAAAGAAGCAGGCCTTTTCAAAGTTTGTTTCATTTCAGTCCACTTCAAGAGTCTCAGGAAAAACGTATGTAATTATTTAAAGAGATATAGGGAATGGAGGAAATAGGAGACAAAGGATTCTTCAAGAAGAAAATTAGAACAGTAAATTCTTTTCCATCAAGAGTACTTTGAAAAAGTTTTGCATCTCAGATTGAAGTCTATGCCTAATGAAAAGTTGTACATCTCTTTAATTGTAGTCTGTGTCTTTGCAAATCTTCAGATACCTAACACTGAGCATAAGAAGGCTGTGTGCTTTTGTAAATCACCCTGTGGGACCAGAATGCATTATGTTGGTGTGTTCAGTTGCCAAAGATTTTGTTCCCTTCATCTTTCACTATTGCCCATTTGGCTAGTCCAGAACAGGTGTGAGGATGGTGTACTACCAGTAGTGACCTGAAGATGGCAGCATTGGGTGACCTATCTCATTTTCCTAAGCCCAACGTTGCCGCTATCCCCAAGTCATGTTTCACAGCAGTGTTTGGATTTCAGGTTGTCACTCAGACTTTCTTCTGCTTAATGACTCTGTATGTAAATGACTCTGCTTTTCTTCTATAGAAGAGGTCCAATCTATCACTGCAGCTTTGGTTTTCAGTTAATGATTATATGTAATTATATTCAAATAAAATATTTATAAATAATTACATATAATTAGTAGTGTGTAAAATTTGGAATTTCTGAATGTCAGTTTTGATGAAAGGTGCCTTTCAATTTGGGAGGTGTTAGACTTAGAGTTATTATTTATTTGTTTAAAAGACATTAGTGGCCAAGGCTCTGAAACTCCATTGCCAGGTATTCTTAGAAGACTCAGAGTTTTGTTTTGTTTTTCTTTTTCTTGTTTTGATAACAGGTAGAATATTTATTTGTTAAATCTCTGGGTAATATATTATAGATCTGGAGAGTGCTCTGAGCAAAACAAAAATGTTCTTAAAATTTCAATAAGCAATTAGTTACCATCATTGGATTCTGAAAGGTCTTCAAGGAGTCATTCCATCCAACTCTAATCAGACTTTGCATTTAAAACAGACAGAAGAAATGTGTAGTTGTCCCTGTCCCCCGTTTAGCTTAGTGATCATTCCCAGGATCCTCTCAATTTTGAGGTCTCCCCTAGTGTTGAGAACAGAAAAATTATCCTGAGGTGTCTGTAATTTACATTTTGCCAACACCCTACGTTCAGATGTGTTTTGTTCTTTCTCTATCTGGTAGCCACATACGGAGCTGTAAATGGAAAGCTGTCTCAAAGCAACAGGCCTGGCTCTCTGGGTAGAGTGAACTATAGAGGCAACATCTAGGTGCCTTCCTCAGTCAAGGATAGTATGAAACCAAAGAGAAAGTTGATGGGGAATGAGCAGATGGAGCTGTGTAAGGTCAGAATTTCTGGAAGGCCTCCCAGGCAAGGTATGGGTCCAGAGAGCATTCTGAGTGATGGGAAGGAAGATGCATACTGGCTCTTTCCTTTGAGGTTGCCCTGATTTTAAAAGCACATGGACCGAAGACACATAGATTTAGCTTTGACTCTTTAGTCAGACTGATGTAGATCTTTTAATTATTACCTTAAAATAGGCTGGGTTGTCAACTCTATGTGAAGACTATATGTGACACATCAGAATTTCTCAGGGACTCTCTCAGCCTGTTTTGATTTGGATCATAACCATGACCATGTTTTATGTAAGCAGTGATGTAGCAAAAGGAAAATTAAAAACGTACTTAAAAGACTGACCTAAACGCTCCTCTAGCTGGCTCCATCTTTGTATTTTTGAACATGACAGCACATTTTCTGACAAAATCTTCTGTATTCAATGTTAAGTCTCCAGGGATTTCACATCCTGTGCTATAAATGCAATATACATTAGGGAAATCAACCAAAGACATGTTAAGAAGATGCCATGCAATTTTGGTTTTCCTCTGCTTTAGACTTTTCTTGCCACATTTGTTGGTTTTAAGGGAAAATCATGCATCTATTAATTTTTTACCCTAAAACTTTAAAATGTGACAGAGTTTAGCTCTCTTAAATGTCACCATCTAGATTGGTCCTGTGTAAATCACTTCATCTCCTTACACTCGAATTTTCCTTTTGGTAAAGTAAGAGGTGGAAATTCCAGGCCTCTTGTTCTACATTTGTGTGATCACTTCTCTTCATTGGGCCCAGGACTGTGAACATTTTTTTATTTGGAGGACAGACTTGAGGGCTGTATTTGAACTTTTTAACACATTCACATCTTTTGTTTTCATTCTTGTCTTGAGATCCCTCTGATATTGACTTCTCCCAATCCCCTTCCACCTTTGGCCCAAGTCATGTCCATGTCACTTATCATCCTTGTCTTTTGTCTGCCTTTGACCAGTTGTGTCACTCTTCTCTTGACCTCTTGATCTATTCTTTACTTATTACAGCGCAGTCTTTTGAAAACTGAATCGGAACTGATCTCTCTCCTGCCTACAACTAGAATTTCTCATTGACTTGGAAAATACAAATCTATTCCTACCCCAGAGATTTTTCACTTATATTTCCTCTGCTGGAAATACTCTTTTTCCGTGGATCTTTGTCTGCTAGGCTTTTCATTTTTTAACAAAAGGCTGATTTTTAAGCTATTTGTTGTTTAAATGCCATTCTATCAGAAGGCTTCCTTTACTACTCCATCTAAAATAAACATGTTAAATTTCTGAAATAATACTTAGTTTTATTATTTACATGGCATATTTCACCTATTATCCTGTGTATAGTTCTTTTTTTTTTATTATTGTGTTTGCCTGTCTTTTCCCCAGTGAAATATATGTTTCATGGGGTCAAGGACTTTATTGGCTAGCTCATTGGACATCCTTAATGATGAGAGCAGAGTTAGGCATATAATAGGTGCTCATAGGAGAGTTTGTAGACAAAATGAATGAATAATGAATGACTGTTATGGACAGGAAAACTACACACCAGAAATGCTATGATCACACAGCTAATTAGAAGCAGGGCCAAGGCTAGAACTCAGGCCTCCTTATGCATTTCTTTCCTCCAGATAATGCTGTGCCATACAAGAAGCCTAACCCAGAGACCAATGTTTATTTCTTTACCCACTGTTTATTGAGTTCTTATTATATTTCAGACACTATTGTCACTATTATAGCAGTGATTCTCAACCAGGAGTAATGTTTCTCCCCTGGAAATATTTTTCATTATCTCAAGACATTTTTGGTTGTTGGAGAGAAGGTGATACAGGCCTCTAGTGAGAAGAGGGCAGGTATGCTGCTGAACATCCTACCAGGTGCTAAACATCCTGCAATGTGCAGGACAGCCTCTGTGACAGAATTAGCCTTCTAAAATGTCAACAGCACTGAGATTGGGAAATCCTCTTCTAAATGAACAGCTATCTGCCCTCCTGGAGTTTATAATCTAGTGTGAACTGGCAGGCAGATGACAAACAGTAATCTCATACATAAGTTGATTAAAGACCATGTCCAGAGAGTGGTGTGATTGAAAGGAAAGACAAGTCAGAATAGAGGAAAGAGTGGTACTGGTGGGCACTGTAGGTGGTGACAGGTGAGGAAGGTTTATAATTTTAACTTCTTTGGGAGGCGAGTTAGGAAAAATTTTGCCTCTGGAGTTTCAGTTCCATGACCTGTAATGAAAAGTTGTTTTAGTCCAGACCGGTCCCTCAGAGCATCAACCCCATCAAACTCAGAGACGTAACCACATTGAAAAACACATGAAACACTCCTGAACCAAGGGACATCTTAACCTCCAAATAAAAATAGAGCAAGCTGCCATGGGTTAGAAATAGTTATTGTTTTCTGCCTCTTTTCAAGAGTGTTTAAATTCTCTTTCTCAACACCTTCCTCTATCATCACTAATGTAGGACAGTGTTAATTTGATGCAATTTTATTGCTCATTCTCAGCTTCTCACTTTTTTCTCAGAGTAAAAAATAGTGTGATTTCAGTCCTTCTCAAGAACTTTTGAGTTTTTGGTTGAACAGAAATTTCTATTTGTCTAGGTTGATTTTCTAAACCCAACAGAAGCAGTTGTAGATTTTGATATCTTGGGGAAGCTGTAGTAATTGATCCTGGTAAAACTCGGGCCAATGAAATGGTTCTTGCTATAGATAGATACACACACACACACACACACACACACACACACACACACACACACACAGTATGTGTATGTGCATACATAGATATGCATTAAGATTTCATTAAGATTCATGCTAAAATTGTGGCTTTAGTAATTTGGTAAGCATATATGCTCTTTCTTGGTCTCTCATTTCTTAACTACAGGTTTTTGTTCTTTTTTTTAACCAAACAGTTGCACTTAGTACAAATGTTTGCTAAATAAAGAAACTACAAAAAAACCCAAAAAACACTAATTTGGGATTTTCAGCATTTGCTTAAGCTTATTTATGTCACTGAGACACAATTTGGTAGATGCAGTAGCATCATCTTTGTCATTATCATTATGACATATTCATGTCTGAATTTGAACTTTATTTTTAAATGATTGCAGGGAGATATGATTTGATTCATGACGTTTCTGAATCCAGGAAGCATAAGACTATTAGTAGTTAATACTGGTTCCATATACCTTTAACCTAGGAAGGAATTATTAAGCAAGAGCATAGATTTCAATGTATTTAAATTGATAGTGTTGAAGAAATTATATGCAGTCCACCATTTTACGTTGGATGCCATTTTGCTCCATAGAACACTTGCTGACTTGCTTACTAGATTTGTATCTTTGTTTTTGGTTTTTCCCTTTTCAGTGCTATTTCTTCACAATTGAGTTTGGTCTTTGCAAGCAGGAAGGGCAACTGCGGGCATATGGTGCAGGACTGCTTTCCTCCATTGGAGAATTAAAGGTATGAAGCTGTGAATGAAAATATTCTTTCCCAAGCAAACTGGTTCAAGGTCATAGAAAATATTGATTTGTTTGTCTGAGCATTTCTACTCACAGATACTCCATAAATATTTAATACGGAGTATTTGGCACCTCTGATGTGGGTGCTGACCTAACTTTTTGCACTTCTGAAAATGGGTCATGCCTTTCTGGGTTTGTGGTGTGACTCAAATGGATGAGCAGCCACGTGAACTAATCAACAGGAATGACAAATATGTGCTCATGGGTTGGGTAACAAATGACTGGCCTAAATTTAGTGCTGACAAGTGGGCAATGAGCTAGCAGTGATCTTACTGATTAAAATTCCCTTATAAGGGTGACTTGGCCACTCTCATTTCAGTCACCCCATGGTGCCATGCACTCCCCAGCTTTTGTTTTCCAATGGGGATGTGAGGTTATTTCAGCTTCTTCAAAATTAATGTGTATTCAAATATTTGTAGGCATATGCATTGTGAAAACAGTACACTAAATAAACATATGTTAATATGTAGTAATGCCAAAGGAATGCTATTTTTTGACTTAAAATTCAGTAAAATGATCATTTACTCAGGAATATTGGAGACCTAGGGCATTCTGATAATTAAAATATTCTAGTTACTTAGGAACTGCTGTCTGTTTCACTGGGGAATAGCAATTTTTGATGAGCTTAGAATGCAATGTTATGTATAATCTGGAAATAGAACTGAAAATAATTTAATCTCTCTTTAGTTATTCAGACTGTTTTTATTTCGAGTAGTGATTATTCTCACATAATACCTCACATAGTATATTCTCACATAGTATATGATGACTGGAGCATTTCAGTTGTTCATATTCTTGAATGTTTCTAATTTAGCTATAGTTTTATTGAATCTGCTTATTTTATGATTTCATTCATTCATTCATTCTCTTAACCTTTGGTTGAGTGCTTACTCTGTGCCATGGACTGAGTCAGACACTGTGGATACAAAGACAAATAATACCGATGAATAAGAATATAAAGAAAATAACACCTCATTGAACACTTAAATAGACTTGGTATTTTAGTGCCTTAGACATATTAACCCATTTAATTCTCATAATAACACCAATATTATTATTGTGATGTTATTATCACAGATAAGAAAGAGAGGCATAAAGTCATTAAGGAACTCGCCCAAAGTCACACAGCTAGTAATTGTGGCGGCTGGACCCAACCGCAGGCATTCTAGACGCTAGAATCTAAGTTCTTCATCACCAGACTCTACCTCTTGAAATTACTGTGATCAAGGAGTTGACATTTTAATGCTGCAGTACAAGAGAGAAGAGTGTGACAATGTGTCAGGCACATATCAGGTCATGCCTGGGGTGGCTTCCTGATGGAGGGGATCTTGCTGCCCAATCTGATTCTTGAGACGTGGAAAGGCTGTTTTATGCAGAGGGTGAGTCAGCGGACTGTAGTGTGTGTGCCAGTCAAGGCCTCCCATTTCGGGAGCTGCCTGAGGCTCGACATGGCTGGAATAGATGATTATATTTAACATAAGAAAGCCTGATACAATGTAAGATTTTTTTCTTTTTCACTAAATTTTCTACAACAACAACAACAACAACAAAAATCCATTGGAAGTTATTCTCAGTACAGTGGCCTAAGCCCACAGTAATTATATGATGTCATGTTCCTGTAGACCCAAGCCTCCAGTAGAGTGTTCCTTGATCCCCCACCACCCCGCAAAAAAAAGTCAGAAAATGATGTAGCTCATAAGCTACATCTATTTACATTCTCCTCAGAATTTATAAATTACACCAGCAACAAAAGAAACAAATCTCTCTCATTGCCCCCAACTTGTGACAGGGTCCTCTGGTCTGGTTAATGAGGCATGTGTTGGCAGCAGTGGGGTAAATCTGCTGTTTTTGTTTCTATTGGTGTGGATAGAATCATCTGGAAATGGAAGTCAGCCAGAAATGGTACACCAAAGGGCATTGTCTGCCGTGAATCTTCTTGTTCTGGTCCATCACCTCCAGTCATTAGCACTCTTCCATTCTCAAATTTCAACACTCCAGCATCCCTATGAATGATACTTTGGACCATTTTTACAATTCAGAAATTCCTTCTGTGAGAAATGTCTTCTGATTGTTCACAGAGAATACATAACAGGAGATATTTTTCTTAGCACCCCGTCCCTCACCCCATCCCTGTCCTACTCTGTGTTAAGTGTCCAGAGATCTCTCACAGGCTTCTGAATATTTCTGACTTTTAAATGAATGAACAAATGATAGTCCCTGATCCAGGTATATATCATTTTATGAATAGCATTACAGTAATTCCTGTATAAGCACACACTTTTGTATAAACAGGCGGTTAGCTTTCACAGTAAAATATTTTTGACTGGTTCATTGGCAGCCTCCGCTAAGTTGTTGGAAATTTGCATAAATATCTATAGTTCATGTTTTCTCCTTGAACAGAACATCTTTTAAAAGAGGTTCAGTTTTCTGGGGTGTTGATGTTGCATTTCAGAGCTGGCTAAGTTATTTTAAGAGGTATGGTTACAATATGAAGGATAACTTTATTTTTCCCTCTGTTTTTTTCACAAAGACAATGCTTACTTATTTTTTGACATTTCTCATTTTTATCTTTGAATAAGAGAAAGATGAACGTTTGTAAAAGGTAACATAAATCTGATAGACTATTATTATTATTATAGTTATTTTTTACCTCAGCAATGATTGCTCTCATTTTTATATTCCATGATGTACTTTAAGGAATATACTCCAAAGTATATTTGGGTGAGTTCTTTCCTTACCTTCATCACTGTGGAGAGCAGATAGTAATGAGCTAAGGTATCTGGAAAACTAACTTTAAAAAAGATAGGTAATAGGACACTTGATTGCCACTGACCTGACGACTAGGTGTGTTTCTCCTTTTACACTTCTTTCTTTCTTTCCTGGAACTAAAATCTCTCACTAAAAAAATATTATTTACTCATCCATTCGTTTATTTTATTCAACAACCCAAACTGAAGTTTCCAGATTTCAAGGAATTTGGAGTCTCTAGTAAGGAAATCCTAAGAAAGGGTCTTAATTGAATCCAATCCGCTTGGAGAGGAGCAGAGAAGTTTGTTCACATTAGGGGGTAAAGAGATAATTGCTAGCCAATGAATTCACAGAGTATTTCAAAAGATTATTCTGTTTCAGAAGCCAAAGACATTTTCCCCCTCTTTTCTTGGGTAGGGAAAAGTTCTAGTTCTTATTTCCTTAGGGCAGAGATTAGATTTTTTTTCATAAATGGTTTCAGCACTGACCTTATTATTGTAGTTGCTGAAATGTTACATATAAATACTCTGTTCTGTTTTTTTTCAGGTTTTGACAAAACTGATGATTAAAAAATATTTAATTGTTATGATTTAGGGGTTTTAGTTTAGGGCATCCTTGCATGGGGAATTTATGGCGCTGCTTTTCTATAGCTATTCATCAGCATTCACAGAACAACTTTCTACTATTAGTCATTTGTATTTCCTGTCCCTAGTAGTTAAGAGTCAGGACTCACTGCTTCTGAGCTCACACAACTTTACCTGCTCAGATTGGTCACACGCCTGCCTTCCTCCTCCCTTTTCTTTCCTGTCAGTAATGACAGAGCAAATCCTGGAACTTGGGAGCTGGGAAAGGATTTTCTGGCTTAGAAAGGAATGCCTTGAAGAGGTAATTCCCTCCCTCTTGTGCTTTATTCAAACTGATTAAACTTTCAACATCACTGATTAAAAAATAAGTGTGATGCCCTCATCACCCGATTAGGCAATAGAGAAGTCAATACTATGTTTGTCCGGTTAGCAGGAGGAGCATCTGAGGGAAAAATATTATACACATACATACATATATAACTGTATATATTTGCTATTCTGATGTGGAAAAATAATTGTGGTGTGAGTTTAGGACTGTTTGAAAATTCTTACCCAAAATCTAGGGCCCAAACTACTTTCAAACCTAACTTCACACTTGAGTTTATTCCTAACTTTAACCAGCCCTAATATAGAGGGTGAGTTTCACAGGGTTTACATCTAGAATAGTTGAGATACAGTGTCATTGCCAAGGCAGGTGGCTGGGAGAAAGGAAGATTTTAAATTGATTTACTCAGGGCAGGCACTTTTGAGTCTAGGACTTGACAGCCTCAGGGTTAGGCTTCTGTTTCTTTCTCTGGTTTCCAGATGCCAGTGGGGCACAGAGAGGGGCGGGAGGGCAACGGGAGGGGGCAGCGGGAGGAGCTGCACCCGTGTGGAAGGTGTGGCTGAGTACATGTGCACACCAGAGATCATCTGGAGACACATTAGCAATAATAACTAAATATATTAAGCATTTTCCATATGACAGGCATGTTGTTTGTCTTACCTAGCTTAATTCTGACCACAATCCTGGATTATAGCTACTCTTAATATTCCTGTTTTTTAGATGAACACTGGAATGAGCTTACAGAGGTAGAATAACTTGCTCAGAGTCATGTAAGAACTTGAGAAAGGGTCAGCCCCAAATCTGAACCAATTTCCCTTTTTTAAAGGTCTACTGGCATGCCCTGGTGGAGTAGTAGTTAGTTCAGCTTCCTCTGAAGGAACACACATCATATACATCCCAAGGACCCAGGTTCAGGTTCAAGGGGAAAAAAATCAATGTGAACAAGTAAATAAAAACAAAATAAATTGCTTCTTTGTCTTATCTCTTCCTGTCTGTCACTTTTCCTAGGGGGAAAAAAAGATCTGTATTCTTTATTACCTTATACTATCATCTACAACAATTGGGTTCTAGGTAATATTTGATGTTGAAAAGATATTTTTATATTTAAAAGGCTAGACTAGTAGATAAGTCTACTGTCTGCACTAAAAAAATGAATTGATAACGGCCTCTCTGTTGGGAAAGACAGGAAGGCCATGCCCGAGTCAGTGGGTCAGGATGCAATGGTCAATTTATGCTCACCGAGGTGGTGATTGGGATGGCTGGGTGAGTGCTGTGTGTTAAAATTGATTTGATGGAAGAGCTTTAAAATTCTTGTGGGTCAACCTTCCCAGTTTATCAAAGAGGAGGAAACTAAGTTCCAATCTAGAGGAGCTTCACTCATTGGGCATCATTTCACCGGCACAGCTACGTTTGGTCTCTTGACTCTCTGTCCTGTGCTCTATTATTAGCCCTATAGGAAGGTCAAAAATAATCTTTTTGGAAAGTGTTTAGATGAGTTAGAGTGACTCTCAAGTATTCCTGCCCTTTAAAAAATGAATCAAGAGTTAAAGACTGCCAGCCAGATCACTGCAGCTTTCAAGACACCAGATTTTAACATGTCAGGAAGGATTCACCATAGAGTTCCCTAGGGATATCACATAGTTAGGTAAAATGTTTACAGAGAATCTACTTTGGACATAGAAGAGAGGACACAATAGCTGCTCTCCAAAGCCAAGGTGATTTAGAGACGTGGATAAGTGATGAGTTGCAAACTCAGTATGGCTTCACTTCATTGGACTTTGGAATCAATGGAGGCATGGATGTTTTTTAATAATCGTTGGGACCTCATGGATATTCCTGGCAATCATCACAGCAGAGTTTCCAGTCAGAGAAATGAGACCGTTTTTAGGTGTGATCACCACCCCAAATGTGGACCTCACTATTGACTCATCCCCAATTCCAGGGTCCTCATTGTCTAAGCCAATCCTTGGCACTATTATCCCCATATTTGTATTAGGCAAGGAACAGCACTGCTCCCCTGAGTACTCTTTTAATGGAGAGGTCCCCCACATGTCACCAGCATATCAGACACATAAGATCCCCAAGGATAGATTACATTGTTGAGAGCTTGGAACAACCATCTTCCAGCTTTTCCATTGAATATCACATCAGGCAAAAGTGATGTGTGTGTGTGCATGTGTGTGTATTTGCGTGTGTATATAACCTAATGCTCTTTACTGTGAATTCATTGACTTGAAAAATCAGACTCCCTGGCTTCAAAGAAAGCAATTTCTGATCCTGAAAGCCATTCCAGTCAATAGAAGTCTATTCTTTTCAGAGGAACACCAGCTCTCACAAAAGGACACTTTGTTTCTTGAAACTGTAAGGTTGGTTTTAAAATGTGGCCAGAAGTATTTGCCATGTGGAACCCAAATGCCCTGATGTTCACTGCATGATATTGAATCTAGCACAAATGCCTTTGCAGGTGTAGTGGCCTTCTGCTTATAATGAAGTTGTTTTGTGGATGGAAAAATTAATTCACTCTTGAAAGACCCTGTGCATCCCTGATTCACATATGCATTGATCTGGACCATGCAACTTTGTGGGAAAGCAAATCACATGCAGGGTAGAGCCCTGAGACCTTTCTGGTGCACGTCAGTCCTTGGACTTGCAATTGTATTTTCAGACTGACTTATAGAAACATAGCCTTCTTCATGGAAGGCTGCAAAACATCCCATGAACTTTGAAATTGTTTGGGAAATGTACTGAGAATATTGAACAGGAAAGGTGTTTCAACCTTTCTCCAGGAAACCTTCGCTGTTAGAGGGTAGGAACGTTAAAAAGTGCTTTGGGTAGAATACAGAAACTGGAATAGGGAGTGTTTTCAGATATCACCAAGCCCAGACTTCTCATTTATAGTTGAGGAAATGGAGGCATGGAGAGGTGAAATAATTTGAAGATTACCCAGGTAGCAGCAAAACATGGACTAGAGCCTGTTATGTCAGTTTAAGGCAGTTTTGCTACCACTTTTCTCTCTGCCTCTCTCCCCCAACTAATTAGCCCTTTAAATGAAGGACAGGATTACTTTAAAGAAAGAGATAGTATCTAGAAGAGTATTTCTCAAAATACAGTTCATAATCACTTATGTCTGAGTTACTTTGGAGGCCTTGTAAATGGAGATTCCTGGGACCTACCAAATAAAATCGTGGCCTGGGCACATGCATTTTTCACCAGCTTTTTAGTGAATCTTAAACAGGTAATATTTGAGAACCATTGATCTAAGGTTTATAAATAGGAGGTGGCATGTGACAGGAAGTGGCCACTAACTTTTAGTGTCACTAAATTTATCTTGAGAATACAATCAATCATTATTCCTTACTATTCTTAGTGCCAGTCACATAGTGAGCTGAATGGAGCTAATGATGTCTCAGAGAGTAATTGCAGTGACTTTTCTGTTTTTCTAATGTCTGTTCTGGGCATAACTGTAACTATTAATATTAGCTCTTTTTTTCTCCCACCTGGCAGTATTTATCTGTTGTCTATTGCTCTGTTGTACTTGGTGGAAGGTAAATGAATGCTTTGCAAGTTTCCTTAATATACAGGCCCGCTCCACAATATGTTGATACACAGTACTTGGCCTCAAAATGTCTCACAATGAGCCCACAAATAGTTCAGTCAGAGTCCCAATTACCTCTCTATGCAGGTAATTATTACTTCTGCCACTTAAATTTCAGTACATTACTTATAGCAATACATTTAGGGCCATATTTATCCTTTCCCTGCTTCTATTCATAGCAGAGATTTAAAATTCCATTTCTGTTGGGACACAGCTCTCAACTGTCCTTCAGTATGAATTTCGCTGATAATAAATAAAATAATACCGTAATCTCATTTTCCCCTCAGCTCCTAACAGACTTAAAAAAATTTCAACCCTCCAAACACTTAATTTATCTTGCATATGGGAGAGTTCCATATTTCATAGCAGACGAGAAAGTGAACCATTCTATAGAATCACTGATGCACTGTGGAAACATGACGTCATGGTGCATTGACAGTCTCATTCTGGAGTTTAACGGGATTTGTGATATGTTTTGCAGCATGCACTGTCTGACAAGGCATGTGTGAAAGCCTTTGACCCAAAGACAACTTGCTTACAGGAATGCCTTATCACCACCTTCCAGGAAGCTTACTTTGTTTCAGAAAGTTTTGAGGAAGCCAAAGAAAAGATGAGGTAAACTTATTTTTCTTCCATCCAGAGAAAAAATCACTTTTTATTTTCTGGCTGTTTCTTCTTCCTCTCTAGCTCTTCTGTCCATGGGGGTTGATTGCCTATTCTTCTATTTCTGTTTATTTTGCAGAGACTTTGCAAAGTCAATTACCCGTCCCTTCTCAGTATACTTCAATCCCTATACGCAGAGTATTGAAATTCTGAAAGACACCAGAAGTATTGAAAATGTGGTGCAGGACCTCCGCAGTGATTTGAACACAGTGTGTGATGCCTTGAATAAAATGAACCAATATCTGGGGATTTGATGCCCGGGACCAGTGTTGTTGCCAGCATGATCTTTTGGGGGCTTAGCAATTCAGTCAATGTGATATAACACCAGTAACTTTCTGTGTCATGCTGTGGCTAGTAAGCATGCAATTTTGTCTATCTCTACTTGCCTATAGCTTACTGTGCTAATGTGTGGAATATCATAACAAACTCAGTGACAGTTTATCACTCATTGTATGAAGGACGTAATACATCTAAATATCTTAAATACATTTGCCATTCCTGTCCAGTGTCCTTAACTAAACTGCATCTATTTAAAATCTGTAACAGATAGCCCTCTTAACATTCTAGCTTATGACCTTTTGTGTCTCAGATCTGAGCCATTTCTCTGTGTTCATTAGATACAAAGAAAATAGAGGTAACACTGTTTCTATTTTCTATAGTATTAGTGCTTTCACAGCATTATTTGCCATAAAACCAGAATTGTATGAAACCACATTCACAAAAGATACAATACTCTGTTATATGTTCACTAGTTTAAATGTTTATAAGTGGGAATGGTTTTTGGGTTGAGAATGTATACAATGTAAGAAAAGAGAACTTTTAATAAGTGAATTATAGGCTGCACTGACCTTGGATAGAGGGAGTTGCGGCATGCTTTCTAAAGTATTTTGCAGGAAAATACTTCTGTAAAGGACATCAGGAAAAGCTAGACAGTAGGGAATAAATCTCAAGGTAATGACTTTTATGCTGGAATAAAGTGAACTATTATGCTCAGACGTTTAATCTGTTTTACTTAGAGCATAGAGCTTCGATTTCAAAGACATAGCAAGTGGATCTCAGAGTGTTTAAATGATTTGCTTAAAGTTGTGCAGACATTTACAGCTCATTGCCTCTTGCTTTGGATTGCTAAGAAGTGCAAATTGGGGTATGCATGTATTTGTGTGTCAGAGAAAGGAAATGAATGCTCACCCAAGATGATGTTTATCACTAAATAACACTTGGTTAATGTTCTAGGATTGCCAACAGTATAGATGTTTTCTTTCCCAGTTCCCAAAATGAGTCAGATTTCTGGGAATCTGACTTTTTTTAAATTTGGACCAATTGGGACAAACAATAGTAATAAAACACACATCGCTGGTCATCCTTGCCATTTAAGGTATAATCTGGTGATTAAGTGAATAAATAAAAAAAAACTGAGTGAATGAATGAATGAATCTCATCTTCTGATTCCCTCAGTAAACGCAACTACACTTCCTTTTGCTTTGGGCAGAGGAAAGAGGAGATGAGAGAAAGCAGAGGGGAAAAACGTTATGAAATGATATCTAAGTTAGCAGTTCTAAGATATTTACTTGATCAATTTCCAAGGATGTTCCTTTAATAAGTAAGCACACATAATTTCAAACTAACACAACTCACATTCCTATATGTGTCAATTATGAATCAGAATGTTGGGGGCTAAACAGGAATATAAGAATTAAAATATACATCAGAGAGAGGTTCAATTAAAATGAAAATCAGATTTGTATAGCGATTACCTCAATTACTGAGGATTCGTCATTTCTGAAACATTCTCAGAAGTGAAATTTTATTTATTATCTTTTATTGTGGTATAATTGACATATAACATTATATTAGTTTCAGTTGTATAGTATCATGATTCTGTGTATTCCAAAATAATTGCTATAATAAGTCCAGTTAACACCTATCACCATACATAGTTATAGAATATTTTACTTGAGAAATTTCAGATATGCAATACAGTATTATTACCTATAGTCACTCACTGTGCTGTATAATACATATTCATGACTATTTTATAAGTTTAGGATTAATTTTTTTCAAAGCATGCACAGCATATCAAATTTTAATAAAATAATTGAAAAAGGAAGAAAAGGGAAAACCATAGTCTGTCTCTAGATAGGCAAATTAGGTTTCATAGATGTCTAATTTTCTTCAAAGTTCCTCTTAGATTAGCATTCATTGTGGCATATACAATTTATTTTTTTGTTTTTTTTACAATTTCAAATGCCAAGCATCTTCTGCACTTAAAAAAAAAAAAAGATCACTGTAGTCTGCATCTAGCTCAAGGTACATAGCATTGATGGTAAGTTCCTTTTTAAAACTTAGTGTTAAATACTGAATCTCTTTCCCTATTTAAATTTTAAATTCCTCTTCCAAGAAAAAAGAATTAAAACTCAAGTTGCTAGAAGCCTGGCACACTTCCATGATTAGCCGAATTATGTGAAAGTTTTAGTGACTTTGTTTTTCCTGCTGTGTGAGTAGATCCAGACCCTAGAAAGATAGGACCAAGTTATCATGGCTTTTGATACGTGTGTTACAACAATGGTTGGGCTGTTAAGACAGCTAACAAAATATGGATGAGGTGAAGAAGGGACATTTGCTTTCAAAAATACAATTTCTGAGGAGTCCCAGTCTATCATTTATTCCCCAAAGTGTTTGGAGGAGGGGTCATATCTCAACATGCCTCTGTGAGGGGGAGCAGTAGTTGCCTTGCTGAGGAGGGGGAGACTCTTGGGGAGGGGGTCTTTCTCACCGTCTTCAGGAAAAATGGAAGTTTTTTGCCTAGTGGGTCGAAGCTTGGTTGGTGCTGATTCTCTAAGACGTTTCTTTTAGAAACAGACAACACAGATTCTCTCTCTCACTTCCACAAAGAAGTTACCTTTAAAAGCACATGGGAAGTTCTTTCTCCACCTCAGGTAGGAAGGCTCAGAGAAGGGTGTCTTCAGTATATCTATCTTCTAGGCCCCAACAAAATTCCTGAAGGGTGGAGACCCCATAGAAGTGGGTAAAGACTGCTGCCACCATCCGGACACGGAGACTCTGATGAGACTGGATCCATGTGTCCAATTTTCCACAGAAAACACGCTCTGGACTTCGAGTGTCAGAAGGGCCACCACAGAGCTGTAAGGAAGAGCCAGTCCACTGGTCCACTGTGGTGGCCTTGCTTAACAAAACCCTCAGTGATTGTGAAGTGCCCTGTGGGCACAGCACCGCTCAAGCCACATCCCAGGAACACTCCTGCTCTTGTTTGCTGCTATTTAGAAGTGACAAACCAGTTCCACTATGCTACGACAACAGAAATGCCCAGGATGCAGACGATGGGAGGCTGATGAAGTACAGCTGTGGGGGAGCATTAGGCGTAATAGTCGGGGACAAGCTCCCCATAATCAGTAGGGCAGTCCCTGAATAATCCGCTTTGGAAAATGTCTGAGAGACTTTCTCTGAATGGTGATAGATGGTGTGACAAAGTCCAGAGAAGCTGAGGCAGAGCACGGCACTCAAAAAAAACATGCCCCAAGCCCCTTTCTCCTGTGGAGGGTTCATGAAGGGCTCATCTGTTGTGAGCATGCTCAAGATTCCCAAAATGAGAAGCAGCATGAAACCGAGCAGATGAGTCTAGATGTGGCCGGTTCTGTGTGAACTTGGAAGGTGGCCACGGCAGGTCAATGGCCGTGTAGCAGGCAGTCTTTGCCCTTCAGCCAGTCAAGGAACACATCGTTCGGGATAACCCTCAAAATTCCAGATGTTATTCATGAACTCCATCTTCCCCATGGCATGGTGGGCTTGAGGGGACTTGTCAGTATGTATCCACATCTTCTCTTTCTGGGGCACTGGGTGAGTTTGCTTCTTCAGCTTTGGTTAGGTTGGTGATTACCTGTTGGCCCTTCTCTTCTAGCAGGGGTTCTGGTTCAGCCAGGTCCACCACGTCACTTTCCCTTTTTCTGGAAGGAGCCCCATTACCCTTAGCCAACACAGATCCTTTGTGAGAAGACATCTGGCTGGTCCCTCAACACCCTACAGCTTCGTCCTGGAGAAAGGTTGGGGTTCTCAGCCCTAGTGGGGCTGAGATCTCCCTCGATGGTGGGCAGGCCCAGCAGGAGGGCTCTGCTGAGGGCTGTGGTCCCCAGAGCAGTGTCCAGCTGTCTGCAAGCAGCCTGTGGCCAGTGGCCTGGATCTTCAGCGCCCTTCCCTCACTGTTGACCCACTTCACCCATTCCTCTCACAACCCTAATGCCTCTGGCAGCCACCGAAATGTTCATCTTTTCTCTGTCAGCTTTTTTTTTTTTTAAGGCTCCATATTCAAGTGAGGTCGTGAGGTATTTGTCTTTCTCTAACTTACCTTACTTAGCATAATGCCCTCAAGGCCCATCTATGCACCCATGTTGTCACAAATGTTACAATGTCATTCTATTTTAATAACTGAATACAATATACTATTGTGTGTATCAAAATTTCTTTCTCTGTTCACCTATCCGTGGATACTTTGATTGTGTCTCTTCAGGGGCAGGTCTTAAAAGTTGGAGTACCTGATGTTGGGTGCAAACCCCGTGCTCCTCTGGGAGAAGCTCTGTGTTGTGAGTTACCTTATAGTTGTGAGTTGCCAAACCAGGGGTGGGGCTAACAGTGAGATTGTGTGTCTGTCTTTTCCAACCTGATTTGATGTGATTTTTTTCCCTTTTTGCCTGATGTAAAGAAATCACTCAACTAGTTTATAGGTTTCTTTTCAGAGGAAATTGTTTGTGTGCATATATATTCAGTGTGTCTGTGGGAGGGCTGGGAGCGCAGGATCTTTCCAAGTCAACATCTTGAATGGGAAACTCTAACTGAGCTAATGAGGAGGGGTTTGGTAGGTAGAATATAATAGTCATGCAATTGAAATGCTATTCTGTGTGAAAGTGACAGTGCCTTGGAAAATTATTGTTGGTAGAGAAATGACGAATAACATGAATGAAATTAGAAGAATCATAAGAGATCAAGTAGTGGTATGTTTTAATGATTTCATAGATCCATAAATATAGTTTATTATATCTTGCTTTGCTAGATCTAGATGACACTAAATAGTTATTTACCTATAATTATTAATCCAGACTAATAACCTAGAACAATAAATCTAGACATTTTTAAATAACCAGTATAAGAGAATAAAATCAATAATCCAAAAATTTCTAGAACTAGTTGCTAAATTTCCTCAGAGGAGAAAATTGGCTAAGAAACTCTTTTAATATCTGCCTTTCCTGTTGTTTCCATGATTTGGTGTTGCTTTAGACACCATTATAAACAGTAACGACGATGATAAGTAGTCATCAGGCTTTTCCCTCTTAGCCCCATGAAAGGGTACAGATCACCCTCAGCTAAAACATCTTAGCTGCCTTCTGATTGGTTTATAGTGCATCTTCCATTTTCTTACACGTGCAAAAGCTGTTGTTTCAAAAATAGAAGAATTGCAAAGCAAATAGGCTTTCCAACAGCGCTTATGTAGGTATCATACAAGGAGGAGGAATTACTTGATTCTTTTTAGATTTGTTCTCATTCAGAATAGCAGTAACCATGGTTTTCACTGTGTGAGGCAATGGACTCATGGTTTTCATTTGTTGTGAGCATTTAACATGCAAATGCCATTGCAGCTAATGGTGGAAAATCCTATAAAATTTAATAGCCATCATAGGAAAAGTGTTGGCAGAAAAAGTCCCCAAATAGATATATTACAGCAAAATAATCACAGCCAGTTTCTTGTCATATCTGATACCTGCTCAATGTAGTCATTTATCTCAATTATGTCAGGACTTAGAGCTAAATTAAATAGATCCAAGGGCAATTATACATTTAAAGACACTTGCTCATTGTCATCTCACTGTGAATCACTACTTTATTTTAACTTTCCTGCTGACTTCTGTAATCAACTAATCAGAAATCAACACAAGGTTCCTAGCAAGACCCGTTTTTCTTATTTATCACACTTAGCAAGAGACAGCCAGAATCTGATTAGCTCCGTTTTCCTCTTGAAGCATTTTTTGTCTGTTATGATTTAGGGTCAGCATCCAGTGTATTCATGGACAATCAGTTTATTTGGCATAATAAGCATAATAGATTGTTCATGAATTACACCTTTTAAAAGTAGGAAACTTTGACCAAGGTGGTTTAATCTTTTTTTTCGCAACAGTGGTTAGGGTTGTGAAGCTTGGGTTTCTGGTTTAGTTTCATTTATTTACCATGTAATTTAGAAATCATGCTTTATGGGGATGATATATCTGTGATTGTCTTGCTTGCACACGGTAAATGGGCCTGAGCCTAATGAATGTAAAGTATTGCAACATTTACCAACATGAAAAGTTAAAATGAAAAACAATGCTTTAACGTGAAAGCAAATAGAAATACAGAGTTTCATTTTCAAATGGAGTCATGGCTCACATCATCTCATTTTCTTCATTCGAAGAGGAAAACATTAACACGAGATGGGGTTGTCCTCCAATTCATTTGATCTAATTTTCAACTTCTAAAGAACCAAGTGCCTGACGCTTACTCTCATGAACCTTGTCTTACTTATAATGAAAAAGAAAACAGCCCAGAGTTTTCCAGTGTGTCTTAGTTTTTGCTTCTTTGATTTCAAAAGACATTTTCTTATTTTGGGAAATGATTCTTATGCAGATTGCTAGTTTCCACGAAGTGTCAAGGGAATTCATAGTGGGATATTAGGTTTGCATGCTTTCAAAATAAACCATTTCTGGAACATGAAATGATGATAAAAAAATAATGTGAATGGGACTCTCAAAGCATCCCAGCAGTGCCTTAGGAAATACTAAGGATGCATTAATCACTGTTCTAAACAATGCAGATAGAGCCGTGAATAAGACAGGAAATTTATGTCCACTTTGAACTTTATTCTGATGGAGAGATACAGCAGCAAAACAATCCAGATTATTGAGGATTGTGGCAAATATTGTGAAGAAAATAACTGGGGTAGTGTGATAAAAAGCAATGGGAAAGGGAATAGGTGCCCAGGGAAGATCCTTCTGGGTAGACAACATTTGACAAAGAACCATGGGGTGAAAAAAAAGTCAGGGATAAAGAAGTCTTGGAAAAAATGTTCCTGGAAGAGGGAACAAGATCAAAGAGTTTTTGGCAAAATGAGGTTGATGTGTTCAAGGATGTGATAGATGGCTGGTGAACTGGAGAGAAAGGCTAAGCGGACCTGATGGGAGGCAGGGATGAGATATGCAGGGTTACCGAAGGGGTCAGGTCTATTCTCAGTGCAGTGGGAAGTCACTGGAGGGCCGTAAGCAAGACAGTGACAATATCCATTTACGTTTTTAAGAGGTTACTTGGGCTGATGTTTGGAAATGAATTGCAGAGGGTTTGGAGCGTGGGGAGTGAGTAGAGTGGAAGAAAGAATTAAAACCCATTAGGAAGCCATTGCAATATTGAGGCCTTGCAAAGTCAGTATCTTTCTGGACCATAGGGGATACTAAAAATATCTGTAATGATACAAGTTGCGAAGTTAAGGGGGTGTGTCAGACAAGCAATGACGGAAACTGGAATAACAGATTCTTAGGCTGGATGTCATTTGGTTAGAGAAATAGGTGTTCAATGATAGCCTGTGCATTTCACAAATATTTAATGCTCATTTTGACAAAGCAACATCATGTTACATTTTCCCTGGCCAGCTTTTAAGGACAGAAAGCCAGACTGGAAAGCAAATGTATTTTTTTTTTCCTTGTAATTCACAGATATGGACTGCACAAGCAACAGTTTAAAGTGGAGAATGGGGCATTACTGGGGAATGTCGGTGGTGCTGACATTGGGTAATTCAGGACCATAAAGGCTCCCTTACCTCCAGGCAAACTGAAAAGTTGTGTTCATTGACTACTTTGACCATTTCTGTAGTAATAGGCCATATAAGTGAGTTTAGTTAAGTCTGTTTCTCATCTTTTTGCTGCCTCCTATCTCCCCAAATGTATATTTCAGAGTCCCCAGAAAGGTTTACTTACTGTGATTTCCTCCTCTCTCCAAGAAGGATGGATCTGGTGCAGCAGCTGGAAGTATTATTTCCTTCTTTGGGAAGATGGTAGTGAGCCTGATGTTCCACCCAAGGGCATCTGTGGTTATGGTGCCTGCAAACAGCGTTCTCATAATTCAGTCTGGATACAGTTTTTATAATTGAACAACAAAAACATCTGACAGATGTGGGCAGGGTAATTTGAAAGCTAGATGGCACAAAGAAATCAAGTTCATTTTCTGTCAAAATAAATCTTTAAAAAAGATGCAAAGCTAGCCCTCATTTTATAGGTCGAGGAAGATAATATTAATTATAGGAAGGTGGTAGGAACTTTCTGGTCTCTTTCACTCCTTCTAGATTGCTTGCAATCGCCTTACTTTTTAGCTTGTTAATTTCCACGAAGCTAGCAAGATGCTGATTCAGTAGGTCTATTATTCCCAAAGGTTTGCAAACCACTGAACACATCTGAAGTACCGCTTGCCCAATTTCAGTGAACAGCTAACTTCACAGACGTTAATGAGGCCAATTATTGGCAAGTGAATTCGAAGTGAAGAACATATTAGGTTTGCCACTATCGAGGTTATTTGTTTATCAGGATTGATTGAGACAGATTTCTTTTTGATCATTGCATCTGATTGATCACGGCACATGGCATTACGAAAGAATGAGCTTTCCAAATCCGAGAGTGGCTTGGGAGAAAAATTTCTCCCTTGCAAGGGCTGAACCTGGTTCCTTCTCCCTTTCAGTGTGAAAGCCTAGCCATTAAGTTGAAATGGATCCTAATTAGTCTCCTCACAAATCTCTAAAACTTTTGGTCTTTCCTGTTGAGCAGCACTTAAAAGAAAAGCCTAAATTCCTCCCTTGCCCACGTATAGTCAGTATCAAAGAAAATAACTTGCCGAGTAATACTTACAGCTAAAAAACGAGTGCAGACATAGCAATCCTGATTTGAAGTGGCATTGGAAAGTATAATTTGATTCACCCAGCCAAATGATTACTGCAAGTACAGATCATCAGCACGGCCCACTCCAGCACATTTGAATTGGTGATCAGCTGACAGCTAATTGCCAGAGTGAGTCTGTCTCTTGAGCTTCTGGCTGGGAACAAAGGGAAAAATCTTCATGATTCCTACCTAGCCTGGATGGAGGCAATTTTTCCATGTTGGGAAGGTGCCTGTGAGGGCACTGTCACTCAGCTTACGCTGGCCACCTATTCTTTGTTCACGCCTTTGTCCATTAACTGTACCCCTTTATTCTTTTGTGACTTTCTTTCCTACTTTTAGTTCATACCTTGGTTGACTTCAATACTCCATCTCCCAGTTCCAGGAGTGGGTGTAGGATTAAGGTTTGGTAATTAGTTATATGTCCCTGTCCATGACCATTGGTACTAGGCTGGGCCATGGCCTGAGGTAGGCCAATTAAGGTCAAGCCCTGAAGGTTCAGAAAGCTTTCTTCTGTGGTTTGGAAGGTCATGGTATGTGAGGGGGTACCTTCTGGGGGCCACCATATAGGAAATGCAGACCAAGAGTAAGAGACTGGGGCAATGTCTTAATGACATTGTGAGGTTCATGGATTTAGCTGCATCCGTATCTTCGGGCTTTCCAGATCTGTGAACTAATAATAAATGTCTCCTGCTCTCATTTGCTTGCTGCTGTCACTGGCACCAAAAAAAGTGCTAACACTCAGGATAAGCACAAGAGAAGAGATTTTAGATTTGCTTTCTTCACAGTTTTCTTTTAAGTTTTGGAAATCACAATTTCCAGAAGTACTATTTATGTCCTTTTGGCTTAGTCCGTGCCATAGAAATATGGGCTGCCTGACCTGTTTATTCTCCTCTAGTGCTGCAAACCCTGTGACTTCTTCCAGTGAGACGTGGCCAGCAGGGCTGCTCAGTAAGGTGTTCAGTGGGATTCTTGGTGACAACCCGAGATTCCATCTACAGGCTGCTGATTTGTTCCATGGAAAAAGAATATCAAGCCAAATTAAGCTTAAGAGAACTGGATATGATATTTTCTGGCCCAGATTTTTACTCTCTTAGGAGGGTCTGGTTTTTATTAGAATTGAGCACCTATAAGCAAAACTTCTCCTGGAATGTAGTAAACAGAACATAGGCTTTGGAACAAGGTACACAGATGTATAGCTTTTCATTTTTGCTTACCAGCTAGGTGATCAGTAATGACTTGCATTTTCTAAGCTTCAGTTTCATTTTCTGTAAATGGGAATGAGAATACCTCATTTATAACATTTCATGAAATTAAATATATATAAAAATATATAAATATAAAGATAAATATATAAGTATAGATAAGATAAAATTAATATATATATTTGTATTTATGCCTAACCATTAAAGTTCCTTGAATGTTAATTTACTTCTCTTCTTGTTTGAAATCTATTGATTCTTAAACATCTCCCATTTACCCACACTTTTAGGTGATGAAATCAATGTACCCTAATGACCCAAGGAATATTATATTAGTATCATGGGTAATTCTTTTTTAATTTCTTTGACTTTTCATACTTTTATTTGCCCAGAATTTAGTAGAATGGACTAAATCTCATTCAGATGTGAATCTGTAGGCTTGTATTCATTTGCATGTTGGCCTTAGATCACTACCTGGAAATTCAAAAGCAGTGGATACTAACCGATTCAGTACCCTCAGAGATGTTTTGCATTCTCTCTGGTCATCGAAATTTATATATATGAGATGGAGATAAAAATATAAAAACAGTTCAGATCAATGAAACAATATAAAGATTGGAACTTTTGGGAAGAAAGACTGTAAGCGAATCAAACGATTATTCATAGTTCATTGAACTACAGTTCTGAGCATTTCCACACTGTCTAGCTCAGAAAAGCTGAGGAAGAGGGCAGAGTGGTGGGTGGGTGTGTGTTATAGTCACCAGTCCATCTACTAAAAGGCCAACTGGACCAACTCCTCTTTGTCAATTTTACTGGCATTCCCAAGACTCCAAGTCAAGAGAACAATTGCTTGGAGTTGTCTCTGATGAAAATAAAGTCCTGGTCAGAGGAAACAAATTAAGTCCAGAATATAAATGCATTCTATTTGTAGAACAGGGAAGGGAGGCGCTAAGTAAAAACAGGAAATTGTAATGTTGTGTGTTGGGAGAGCAATTCCTTTCATTCTTATAATTAATGGACAACAGAAAGTGAAGAATTTGTTTTGTGTGATGATTCACTAACACTAACAAGGTTTCCATTTATGAGCGCTGTTCCGTATCAGCTGCTTGTTTTGTGGTGCAATAGTACAATTATCTGTCTATCTTGCATTGCATAAACAGGATGGCTGAAATGTATATGAGGAGTAACCATAACTGCTTAAATCCTTCCTGTTAAAGGAAGGAGTGAGGCAGAGGCAATATGGAGGGTCTCCTACTTGCCTTAAAATAACCATCTGTTTCTTTTGTGATGTGCTCTAGAGAATTCACTTTCAGAAAAATATTCTAATATGGGAAGGGAATAGTAGCTGGATTCGATTTCATTTAGAACTTTATTTTTGCCTCTTTTTCATCTATGTTATCATTTAAACAACTTTGAATACAGTGCTAGTTCTAACCGCTGGCCTAGTCAGAAAATTCCCGTGATGTCCTTGTCTGAAAAACTGGGTTAGGCATGAGAGAACTGATAAGCCACAGTTCACCCTCATTTCAGTAAGAATTATAACCAAACACCAGGCAACTCTTTCTTTCATTTTCTATTCCTAAATGTTGATTTTCACTTTTGTTTATATCATTTGGGTTAGCTGGTGAACAAAGGGGAACTTTATTACATCTGACTCATTGAACACAGGAGCAGAGTGGAAGTGGGTCTTTAAAAGGGTCTAGAGCTGGTCTGGAGGATGATTACTTTCCCCAACACTAGGCCTCTTGTGATTGACTCTTACCATCACACATTCCTCCCTCATGCACGGTGTCCCCTGAGTGATCAGCAAGGGACTTCCCTGCTATGGAGGGCCTCATTTGATGGCTACCTGGCTACACTGGAGGCAGATATACCACAGCAATAGCATGGGCACATGCAAGAAAAAACACAGGTTAAGACCATTCTCTGAAGTCAGCGATAACTTTTTCTTACCAAGAGTCCCATGATCTGAACCACTGACTTTCTAATTCCTAGACTGGAGGGTTGGTTCACTCAGTTAATGAATTCACTTGTGTCTGCATGTGATTCCATAAAGATGTTACCTTAGTAAACTTATTAGGTATAAGCACAACATGACATTTGGATAATGGAACAGGTACCTCCTTATAAGGCAGTAATAATGTCCAAGACCATTCTATTTTGGAGGATGGCTTTTTTCATGAGAAACATTTTAGAGTAGAATAATGACGGATTCCGTTGGATATTATTGATTAAGGTTTGCTGGGTGAATTTAGTAAGGGGTTCTGTGTATGAACAGAATGTGCCTACCTGGGCTTGAGAAGGAGGAGGTTGGCACTTTAGGAAACTGATCTGGTTGTGCATACCCTGCATATTGGCCAGGGGAAGCAGCACTCTCAGGTTATGATGAGATGGGCTGGGGAAGTGGGTATGCCAGAGCAGGACCCCCATCTTCTTCTCCCTTCCTTCCATGGTTCATGTTCCATTCCAGATATAATGCATTTCCTCAGGCCCAAGGTGCAGCAGAGCATTGGGATTCCAGTGAGGATGGAGTAATTCCCCCGAACCTGGGAGTGTGAAGTAATTTCTGAGGTGGGACATCTCATTACAAATTTACATGCTTTTCCCGTGATGGGCAGATAGAATCCCATTTGATACCCAGATTCCCCAGCTGGAGAGGTTTGTAGTATCTACGATGAGAAAATTTGATCCTGTTCTTTTTTTTTCTGTCTTGAACTTTTCTAGGTTATTTTCCCCCTTGGTATACTGTGACCTTGCAGCAGCGATGGTTTAGTCTGTATAATCTAGAAAAATAAGGCCAGAGGCTCAAGCTTCAGAGGTCTATGTACTGTTAAATGCCTCCTTTAATCTTAGAAAGATGACTTATTAGCTTAACTAATGTTTCAGGGAACACGATTTTACCTATATTAAAAATATTATCTTTGAATGACTACACTTAATCTTTAAAGGTATTTATCGGTTTCTTCATTCTCTTTTGAGATATGGAGCTTTAAAAAATGAATCAAACTCTTATTAGCTAGACATAGTTTATCATTTAGAATTACCCATTTCAATCCAGGGAAAATTAGATAACTTGGTACTGATTAATATTAGCCTGTTTTGTCAGGATTCACTTAATATCCATTATTTTTAGCGTAATTGCTATACATAAAATAAAATCAAAGAGAACATAATGGTAGATTTATCTGAACATAACATTACATCGCTCTGTTATTTTGAGGCACACACAAAAAATTTTCTCTTTTATGGACTAATTTTCCTGGTTCATTTCCCTGAATCAGTTTGAAAGCTTGTTAGGCAGTTAACATTCTTCAAGTGTGGATGAGGAAGATGTGTAGATTCTTTTTCCTCTATGACAGAACGGTCAAGAGTATAGATACTGGGGTCAGATAACCTAAATGATTATTGACCTGTGTTATCAACTAAGATAATCCATCTATTTTATCTGTAAAATGGGACCTAATAATAGTACTGATGTCATAGTATGGCTGTCTTATTTACACAAATGAGATGATTTATTTAAAGCACACAAAATAGCACCTATCATATCTCAAAGTTCTTGTGAATGGAAAAATACATGAAAAGCATATAGTCCAATGCTTGGCACATGACATTTGTAAATAGCCAATAAATGTGAGCTGTGATTGTTCCCTCCATCGCCCTTTTTTAACCTCGTGGTTCTATCTTAATCTTTTTACTTATACAACTAGTCTATCAGCACATTTTTTTAGGGGTCAAGAGTCAAGAACACAGAAGAGGAGGACGAAATACGAGTAACTCCTTTGTTCCCCACCACTGCTCTGCAAAAGTCAACAAGTGTCAACCTGTGGTTTAGGAGGAGTTTGTTTCTCTCGTAATCTGTCTTTCCACATCATACTTTGATATAGTGACACTGTCTGCTTTTTCAATTTATGCAAATTTACAAGTAAACAGAAACTGAAGCTCAGTAATAATTGACAGAAGGCCGGAATAAAGTAAGTTCTGGAAACTAGTGTCATGAGAAGTACATGAAAGATAAGAGCGATTTATGGAAAATATGTACTGGTGCGTAGACCTGTCTTCAACAATCTGATTTCTGTGGATTGTTTACTTTAATATATATCTATATACATTCACAAAAGTCTGTATTTTGTGAGCTCTTTTCCATTGACACAGTCACTGTTTCCAAATTATAACTTTCTTTTTCTTTTCTGCTTTAATGGAGTGAAACTTTTTTTTTTAAATTATAAGCAGCAAAAAGGTTTTCAGCCTACTTTATGTGGACTTTTCACCATACTTGGGAAAGGATTTTGGAGGCATTCAGGTTTTTGGAACATTTGAAAAATAACTTTGAAAGGTAAAGAGAGATACCAAAAAATAGCTCCCAATTGTAGAGAGTTTTGTTTGTTATTTATCAAATTCAGGTGCTGGCTAAGCTTTAAACGTATTATCTCATTAATCTTCACAACAACCTCATGAAGTAGATTGTTTTTTATTATATTATTTTTCTTTTTTTGGATAAATAATCTTAAAATTCAGACAAAATAAATAACTTAACCAAATTCTGCTGGGCACTGACAGTATTTTTTAAATCCCAGAATGCCTGACCCCAGAACCCAGTCTCTGAACTTCTGCGCTATTCTGCTATACTGCCAGGCATTGGTAATGTATCAGTTAAGACCTGATTCTTGCCCCTCTGTAGTCCATTGTCTGAACAAGAGCTAAATCTGGACCTGGCCAGAGCCTAGCTTTAGAATCAGATTCTCTTGGTTCAAATTCTAGCTCTACCACATAGCAGTTGAATGAATGTCTTCTGACAAGTTATTTACCCTTCTGTGCCTCAGTTTTCTTGTGTGTAAAATGGGGATACCATTCTTTTTTATTTCATAGGTTTGCTGTGTGTATTAAATGAGATAATACACGTGGAGCAGTTGGAATAGTACATAGCATGTGTAAGTGCTCAGTCATCTTAGCTGCTATTATAACTGTCCTTGTCATTACAAGTGAGGTTGGCTGAGACTGGGTTGGAACATCCACTGAAGGAACAAGACTAGTTCTAGGGTCTTGAAAGGACTCCCTTTCATATCCAGGTATATGAAAGGACTTTGGGACAATTGCTTGGAGTTTTCATGGTACTAAAATAGCTACTAAAATTCTACAAAAAGTTGTTTTTCTTCCAAAGACACAGTGCCTTTCAAACTTAGTGTCTCCTTCTTGGTCAACATTAAAATTCCTTTTTGGCTGTGTTTAGAGTGATTTATGTTTTCTCCCCACCCTGAGGCAACTATTTTGCTCCTATAGTTTGCATTCAGAACTTACTAGGAAACAAAATAACCTTGGAATTAAAGCTAAACCCTACACTTTTTAGGGAAATCTAGAGGTTTGGAGGGCTGTATTCATATACTGGTTGTGACATTAATGATTCTGATAAGCTGTTTCATCTCCCTGAGTCACTGTTTCTTTCCATGTATAGAAAGAGGACTGAAAGTGCTGGAGCGGATGTGTAGAAACTGGAACCCTTGAACAATGTTAGTGGAAATGTAAAATGATGCAGTTTTTATGGGTCATTTCTTTAAGATTCAAGAAAACATTTATTCGATTTGTTGATTCAAAATATTTATTAAAATAGTTCCATACATATGGAAACAGTCTGGAATTTCCTCAAAAAAATTTGCAAATAGAGCTGCTCTGTGAGCCAGCAATCCCACTTCTGAGTATATATCCAAAAGAACTGAAATCCAAATCTTGAAAAGCTATTTGCACATTTATGTTTGTTGCAGCATTATTCACGATAGCCAATTCTGCAAACAACCCAAATATCTTTGCATGAATGGATAAAGAAAATATGGAATATACGTATAATGAAATGTCATTCAGCATGAAAAAGGGAAATTCTGCCATATGCAATGACAGGGATGAATCTGGAGGACGTTATGTTAAGTAAAATAAGCCAGTCACAGGACAAAGACTACATGATTCTACTTATATGAGGTGTCTAAAATAATCAAACACATAAAAACAAAGAGTGCCAGGCACTGGGGGGAGGGAGAAATAAGGAATTGTTCAATACATTGGTGTTTTCAGTTATGCAAAAGTAAATTCTGGAGATCTTCTGTCTAATAAACTGCCTATATGTAACAATACCATAGTTTGCACTTACATGTTTTGTTAGGAGGGTAGATTTCAAAGAGCAGAGTATGGGCTGTGGGATGGGCATTTAGAAGTTTCCCTGTTAGAGTACTAGTTGAAAGGAGTGCAGTTTAAACAATAACCAAAGGAGACATAACATGTCCAGGAAGATCTCAAGGAAACTATTGCAAGCGAGTAGTAGCTGTTGTTGGGTCAGGATCAGAAGGGAAGGGTGATGATGCTCAGTCAGTTAGCGGGGAAGTTGGAGATAAAGTTCTTTTCTCAGAATATGGAGGCACCAAAGCCGTTCTAGATGAAAGGATTATTTCTTATTTAGAGATGGTGGTATTCTCAGAAAGAATGTAGACTGAAATCAGTCACTTTGAAATGACATCACATGAAGCTGCCCCTTCCACCGAAGCTCTGAAATCTTTCATGATGTAAATAACTTCTGTGTCTCTCTTTTATAATAAATGGGTAGTATGCAAACTAAACAGAAAAAAGAGCATGGATGTCATGTTGTTTTCTTACCAGAACTTACCCCCCAAAAGAAGGGTGGCATGAGGATACTTTTGAGGTGTTTCATAGTAAATCTAGTATAAAAGAAAAATAAATAGGAAAAAGTATCATATAATTTCTAAGACTACAATTTTCCAAATTCATGTCACATACGTATGTGTGTTTCTGTGCCACAATCTAGAGGTCAGATTTTCCCCACACTCCACAAAATCTTTCTACCCCTTTGTCATATGGTTATTAAGGGTTTTCAGAACTAATCCACCAGGAAATTCATTAACACTCTTAAAAATTTCTCACTGTGTTCCTCCCACCATATCATGCCTGTCCCTTCCCTTCTATATCTCTAATTGCAACTCCCTATAATCACTTCTAGAAAACTTCAGAGGCTAGTTTGAGCTATATAGGGAGACAGATATTTTACTTCAGTCTCTCTTTAATTTTTGCTTTCTTACCTACACACGCCCATAAAAGCTCTCACATTAACAGTATATTATTTTTCTATTGCTCATATAATACTATCACAATCTCAGTCACTAAAAGAACACAAATTGCTCTAGGTTATATGTCTGACATGGTCTAACTGGGCTAAAATCAAAATGTTGACAGGGCTGTGTTCCTTTCTGGAGGCTCTAGAGGAGAATCTGTTTCCTCGCCTTGTCCAACTTCTAGAGATGTATCTTCGTCTCTCTTCAAAGCTAGCATAGTGGAGTGAGTCCTGATATTGCATCATCACTCCAACCATATCACTTCTGCTTCTCTAACTCTTCTGCTTTCATTTTCTGCTTTTAAGGACTCTTGTGAATAAATCGGTTCTACTAGATAATTCAGGATACCCTCCATATTTTGATTTCAGCTGATTAGCAAATTTAATTCCCCTGCACCCTTAGTTCTTCTTTATTATGTAACATAAAATGGAGATTCTGGAGAGTAGGACATGGACATATTTGGGGTGAGCATTATTCCGTTTACAACATATAGTCAACTAAAGCTGTATCTCTAAAGACTTTCTACAGAGCTTCATTCACATCTTACACTTCCTCACAAGATAAAATAGGTAAGAGGTTTGAAGGACTCAACAGTGACATGGCTAAAGTTGCTAAAAATTCCAAGTTGGTGATATTAGGTTTGAAAACTTTCTTTATATCCTATTATTGACAAGATGAGCATATTTCTAGTAGGAAGGGAATCCTTTCTGTTCACTCACTCCCTGCTAGAATACAAAGTTCCTTGAGCAGCATTTCTCTTTTTAGTGGCCTTAGAGATTGAAGAGTACCTATTAGTTAATTTAAACATAGTTATTTTAGGCACGCCCTGGTGGAGTAGTTTGCAGTACACATACATTCCAAGGTTCTGGGTTTGCATCCTGAAACTATAGGGAACAACTGAGGCAAACAACTAAATCAAATAGATAAATTTCCTCTTTCTCCTCCCTCTTTCTGCCTGCCTGTCTACTCACCTTCATTCCTGTGTATACCTTTCCTTTAAAAAAAAAAATTCAGTATCTTTGGGCTTATACAGATTGGCATTTAATTTCCTTCTTACTACTGAGTAGAGGAATATCAAATTTGTGTGATATCAAATTACAGATGTAGGCAGTGATAATGGAAAAAATATCACCACATCACCTCGTAGAGTCATTCTTCCTGACCAGGTGCTTTCCATCGATCTGAGGTGACAGAGGTACATCAGACAGCTGCACTTTGTGGGTACTCCATGCCAATGGGAGGATTACTAGCAAGTAAATATCCTTAATCTCTCTGTCAATGACAAAGTTTGCTTTAGGAGACGAGATATTCTTTGCGGGAAAAAAAGTAAAGTGTGCTCTTCACCTGTAATTTTCTTACCTTATTTAAAAAATTGGTTATTTATTGCCTGTGACGGATGGACAGAATTAGACAAACCCAACTCTGAACCTTAACTTTACCAAATCACCAGCTCTGTGACCTTAGGGCAATTATTTAATCTATTAGAGTCTCAATTTCCTTTTCTAAAATGGGGATAATGTGACTGAGAACAAACAGTTTTGGATCTCGTTCTCTCTCTTGTATCATTCAAGTTGTTTTTGTTTTTTATCATTCAGGTATCTCATGATGTTCTTGTTCCATGTTAGAATGCTATTTTCTTTGAGCAGGATATTTCTTACTTTTTGCAGCAACTTTTTAGTTTCCTTATAAGTTTTTTAAGACCATAGTGTTCAAAAGAGGCTGCTTTCTTCTTTTACCAGGAAAAGATCTCTCATCTCTTCCCTAGCACCCTAGCCATGTTCTCTCCGATTTTTAGAACCTCTGGAGAATCTTCTGTGCTTCGTTATGGTGTTTTTATCAAATGTCCAGGATTGGGCAGAAATAATGGATCAAATTATGCAGCAGCAGAATCACTATTAAATTTCCTGTGTCACACTGTTATATATCCTTCTGGACTAGTGCGGGTCAGTTTAATTATTTACATACTTCACAGCCACATTCATGCAGGCTACACTAGTAAAAGATGAATGTAAAGTTACAACATAATTTATTACATCCAGGCTCTTTATTCTGCTATAAAAGGAATCAAAGGAAAACTTCAATGCAGAGTTTCTCATCTATTTAGGAATTCAGCAGCTTGCTTTAAAGGCAAGTGTGTGGCCTTGATGATCTTGTGATATTGTTCCCATTCCCATAAGGATAAGAGTACACAAATAATAATAAAACTCAAAGTCACTGCCCAGTTTAACCGGGATCACCGACCCCCTGCCCCCATGCTTATAAAGGATTTACTTTAGGAATGAATCATTTGATCTCTGTGGTTTGCTTGTCTAAATTCTGGTCTAGTTTAAAGTAGCATCAGAAGCCCTTTAATCTGATATAATCAGAGCAGTAGTTAAAACAGTTAATTGAAGAAGCTGGTCAAAGCAGGGAATTACTGAAAAATATTTTGCTTACCTTGCAAACTTATACATTTATTTTTGATACAGACCTACTATCTTCATTTTGAGTATGGGTCCCCCATTGGAGTCCAGCATCATTTTTCTTGAATCAGCCGCACACATAATCCTTTGTAAATTCTGGTTGGACTGTCTTTTGTTTGTTTTGTTTTTGTTTTTTAAACCAATGGTGTAAGCCGGAAATAAGATGATCAGGCAGGAAGGAAGAAAGTGGAGGAAGAAGTATCTTGTTTATTTCATTTAGTAGTTTATCCCAGTTGTTCCCCCTTGGCCCTGGACTTGGACCCCAGTCCTTAGGAGGTATGTGGCTTGTACTGGCAGGAGGCTGTGGTCTTATCCACTAGACTACTAGGGTGCGCCTGGCTGGGCTGATAACCTAGGAGTGATAACCTAGGGACATGAGCACAGCAACTGAGCACTGATAGTTTCTCTATTATTATGATTTTTTATCTAATCTAACGACATATTTTTTAGTGACTCACCTTTATAAAAATCTCTAACTCATTCAACATGGTTTTCAAAGAAGTCACAGCTTTCATTTTGGATTCACATATTGAATTCCATGATATTTCATTTAATTATGAAATTTTGCAGTTACACAATTAAAAGTTACACACTCCCAATTCAACTCATGGGAGTAGAAGTGAGTGAGCAGACTAGAGAGAGGTCCCTGAAATGGCTTTCTCACTGCTCTGGACTTCAACACAAAAGCCTCACAGAGAAGAGGATAGCATGGGTATGGCAAGTTGGTTAAGTGGAGTTGCCTTAAGAGAGTTCAACTGTATTTCTAGATTCCCTGTGAAAATATTTCATAGGCCACTTGAATGCTGCTTACTATGATTTCAGTTAAGTTGCGATAGGACATTTAAATGCTACTTATTATTTCAGTGAAGATGTGAAATAGTATTTTGAAGAAACTCTCACCTGATAGTTGGATTTATCTTTTAGTTCACGAGCATTCTAACACTCTTGATATAATTCTGGGCAATTTCAATATCCAAGCCTAGATGACTATTCCAATACACTGACTTCTTATTTCCTTCATCTTCACTCCTCCACATGTCTTGTCCTCAATCCTTGCGCAGTTCTTCCCTCTCAAAGTCATATCCCAACTTTTTTTGGTCAATAACTGCAACCTCTAAGTTTTGTTCAAACAATTACTTCCTGTCACCATCACCCTGACTTTACAGGTCTTTTCAGTAATCTCAGTTTAAAAGTTATTTGACTCAACCTTTCCACCCTCCTTCACCCGCATCTTGTATGCATTTCCTTTCTTCTCCAACTGAAATTCCTTTGTCAGTCGATGTCACTGTCCTGTACACTCCCGCTTCTGCTTCCTGTGTTCTGTTTAGGAAAATCCCGATCTTGGATAAATGCGATTATCTTCTTACTCTGTGTCTACACCCATTAACAGAACATGGTCACTCACAAATGTGAAACCCTGTGATTTGTCTCACTTTAAAATGGTGTACACTTACTCAAGTGGGTGTTGCAGCCCAGTCTATGTAGTCCATTTACTTTCTTTCTCTTAGAGATTTCACCTTCTCCTCTAGCATCTCCTGCCCCATTCTCCTTTTAGCTGACTTTGCTTTATAGTCCATAGAGAAAAAGTATAAGCAATCAAAACAGGCTGTTCATAAACTTCCATCTGAAACTACTTGCCTTCTGAAGTTGATTCCTATTTTCTGTCTTCTCTCTTTCATTTATTCTCCTCTCTCATCAAGTTTCTCTTGTCTGCTGAAGTACTTGTATCAGCCTGTGAAAAAAGTCATTTTTCTGTTTCAAAGAAAATACTTCTTTTTATATGAAAGCAGATTAGTCTTCCACTCATTCTATCCATATTTTTGTTCTTTTTTCTTCCTCCCAACTTTTTATATTTACTCTCTTACTGGTTTTATGTGGGTTTTCTATACACTTTATTGAGCATCTTTTAATATTTTTTGCAAAGATGGTTTTGTGGTGATGGATTCCATTAACTTTTGCTTATTGGAAAAAAGCCTTTTATCATTCCTTCATTTCTGACTGATAATCTTGCAGGGTATATAGTATCCTAGTTTGAAAATCCTTTTCCCCCTAGCACTTTGAACATATCATGTCTTTCTCTTATGGCCTGTAGAGTTTTAGTTGAGAAATCCACTGGCAATCTTATGGGAACTCCTTTGCATGTGACCTGTTTTTCTCTGGCTCCTTATAAGATTCTTTCATTATCTTGTACTTTTGAAATTTTGATGACAATGTGTCTAGGTGTAGTTCTGTTTGTGTTTCTTTTTTTAGGAACTCTTTGAGCTTCCTGGGTCTGGTGGCTTGCTTTTTATTCTTCATGTTGGGGAAATTCTCAGCCATTATTTTTCAAATACAGTTTCTGCCCACCTTTGTCTCTCTTCTCCTTCTGGTACTCCTGTGATGTGAGTGTTGTTCCGTTTGATGTTATCCTAAAGGTTTTGAATGCTGTCTATGTTTCTTTGCAATTTTTAAATCTTCTTGAGTGAGTTCCTCTGCCTTCTCTTCCAGATCACTGATTCTATTGGAAGCTTCATTCATCCTATTATTGGGTCCCTCTGTTGAGTTCTTTAGTTCAGCTATTGCAATCTTCATTTCTTTGATATCTTGCTTCACATTTTCTTTCTTTTTTGATGTTCTGTTTAATTCCTCTATTGTTTTCTGGATTCCCATGAGTCTGTTAATCACTGTTACCCTGCATTCATTTTCTGGTAGTTTGCATATGTCTGTTGTATTCAGATTTTCCCCTGGGTTTTTGATTTGATCCATCATTTCACATATATTTCTCTGTGCCTTTGCTCTGTTCAGCATTCTATTTATGTCTCTGTGGGTTCGTGGTGGCAGGGGTTTTGGGGGTGGGGAATTTCCCTAGCTGCCTTCTGGTTATGGCAATGCCCAGTGTAGTTCACCACAGAGACTCCAGCCCCAACCCCAGGGCGCTGGCTTTCCTTCCACCCTGCACCAAGACTGTCTCCCCTGTCTCTTCATTCCGGCACCAACAGGTGATCTGTTTCAGCAGTGGCTCTCCAGGCTGTCCGTGCCCTCCAGCAGTTCCACCCACTCCACTGCTGCTTCTATCCCGAGTCCAGTATCTGTGGCTTAGCAGCATAGCGGGATGTTTTCTTTTACCCTTTGTTGTCATGAAAGATGCTCTGTTTCTGCAGCTGCTGCACTTGCCTTTCCTTGGTATTTGTTTCTAGAGAAAAGGTGAATTCTGAGTTGCTCTATAGGGAGGATCAGCCCCTACCAGGTGACCATCCTTTCTGCATTTCAAAATAATTCTTTTTAAACTCATTTCTACCTCTTGCTATTTCTCATTTCATTGCCCTCAATAGAATAAACTTTGTTAAAGAGTAATATATAAATACTGATTTTTCTCCTCTTCTTCCATACACTAGAATTCATTATAACCAAAAGTTTATTTAAAGATAAAGATAAACCTTACTCTGTTCCCACTCTACCAAAACTCAGTAAGGTCACCAGATCTTCACATTGCAAGATCAAATGGGATCATTATAGTCTTCATCTTACTTTACCTATCTGAATGACATTTGGTTTCACGAATCTTTTATTCTTTTTTCATCATTTATTTACTAGTCTTCTAGAAACATCCTCTTTTGGGCTTTCTCCTACTCATTCTCCTCCACTGATTTTTCACATTGAAATCGCCCAAAGCTTGGATTTCAATCTATTCTTTATCTACAATCACTTTCTTGGAAATCTTAAATAATCTTATGTCTTTAAGTACCATTTATATTTTAACCTAGACCTCTTTCCTGGTATATGCAATTCAATTCAATCTTAATTTTGAAGTCAAATGAAAACCTTAATATGTCCAAGACAAGATCCTGATTTTCTTCCCAAACTTGCTTGTCCTATAGACTTTAGTAAATGAAACTCTATCCATTAGGTTGTTCAGTTAGCTATTGCTTCATAACAAACTACTATACTCTTAAAGGCTTAAAATAACAATAATTTGATTGTTGTTGTTCACAAGTCTAAAAGTTGATTTGGAGTTAGCTAATCCTTACAGGCCTTGTCTAGACATTTTTGCTTCAGGGTACAGTGTCTAAGGCAGCTTCACTTCCCTCTACTGGTCTGTTGGACACTTAAGCTGTTCTGCTCCTCTTATTTTTTAAATCTTTTTTAAAGAAGCACACAGGACAGGGAATACACTTCTTATGCTGATGGTATAAGTGTAAGAGGGCAAGAAACAAGACTCAGAACCTTCAGGTATTCATTTCCACACACATACCAAAATTAAATTTGTGGTTGACATCATTGTTGAGGGTTGGAAAAATAGATGCTACCCATACTGAGGTCATAGGAAGGACACAGACTCTGGGAATCATGAAGAATTAGGGTCAATAATTTGCAAACATTTAGTTTAACTCCTGTTTCATACTTGATTCCTCATTCTCTCATTAGTCCCCAACATCTAATTGGTAAGTCCTATTGACTCTACCTTCAAAGTACATCTCAAATCACCACTTTTATTGTTACCACTCAGGTCCCCACGGCCATCATGTTTTGTTTTGACAGACGTCTGTCTGGTCTCTGTTTCCGCCCCTTTCTCTTGATGGTTCTCCTTACCATGAAACTTAGAGTGATCCTATTATATAAAATATAAGTCAGATCATGTCATTCTCTCTGAATCCTTCTAAAACTGTGTCAATTTTGAGAAAATACCAAAATTCTTACATGATCTAAAAGGGGGTACACAATCTCAATCCTATTCCTCTACCTTTCTATCATCTTTACTTTCTTTTTCTTCTTGTTGCCCATGAAATACTGTAATCTTTGATGTTTGTTCAGAATGTCAACTGCATCTCTACCTCAGACGCTTTGCATAGGCTTTTCCCTCTGCCTGAAATGCTTTTGCTGTAGATACCAACATGTCTTGCTCTAGTCCTTCCTTCAGGTCTTTGCACAAATGCTGCCTTCTCAGAGAAGCCTTAATTATTCAATTTTCTCCCTTGCCTACTAAATCTTGCTACCCCCAGTATTCCCTATCGTCCTTTTCTGCCTCACGTCTCCATACTACATATCATATTATAGATATACATATGTATGTATATATTACTAGAATGAAATCTTTATTTTTATAGTTTCTAGTTGAGATTTTCCCCCTTCTCTTTTTCACTGCTATACCTCCGGTGTCTAAAAGAATGCTTGACATATAATGGATTGTCATGAAAAAATTTTTGAAGGAAAGTAAAGTTGAATTACTTTTACTGTTTCATGAGTATTTAGTTAGTAATGGCAGAAAGAGCATTCTTTTGCCTAATTGTGAATAATTATCAGTCAATGCCTTAGAATTCTCTAACTTTGGAATTTACTGTTTTTTCGTAGTCTCTTAGTCAAATGTGAGTTTAAGGATTATTGTCAGAAAATATTTACAATTTGGATGCTGATTAATTATTATTGAAGTACTAATAGAGAATATATTTATTGCAATTACCTCTTTCAAACTGAGCTTTATTTTCATCTTTCCTTCATCTCTAATCCTTAATATTTTCTATGGACTTTACAACATATTTATTATTTGTTGCCTTTCTTTCATAAAATAACTAGTTTTGCAGTTTCAGCAAAAATGGACTCGACTGGGAAAATAAATAAGTTTAATTCTCCTTGCAGTTTTGAGATGATTAAAATTGGAGAATAGGTGGGATGTTTCTTTCATATGTTATTTCTTTGGCTTCGTAATTTTATGCTCAAGCTAGTTTATTTTTCTAAGCCTTCCCCTTACTTTCCCATCCTCTCAGGGCAGTCTAAATCGCTTTACCTTGCAGTAACATGTCAGCAGCATTCTGCAAAGCCTTTGAGAAAGCTTATCCATTGTTATTAATTTTGGAAGATTCATGATTTCTATAAAAGACATAAAAAGTCAGTGCTTGGATGCTGCTGCTGATTATTTTTTACTTTTCTTCTCTTTCATATGTAAGAGGTGGGGGGCATATTTCTTTAGTTTTAATGATAGTGATGCATGACCAAAGATAGTCATTCTTCCCAGCTCTAATGGGAGGGAGTGACTGCTCATCCAAAAAATAGTCTGGTCTGCAGTAAGAATTATGTGTGTCTGGATGAAAGGAATTGGTTTGGGTCTCCCAGCATATATCAGTAAGTTTAGTTTCCTTTGTATATCTTACAAAGTTCCTTTCATTTCTTTTACTTTATGAAAGGTGATTGAAGTAGAAGTTTAAAGGAACTAAATATATTGCTGCAATTCCCCACAACTATTATGTTTCCTTCCATATGTCAGACTGAAGACAATTATCAATAAAATGTATAGAATTATTATTTGGCACTTACACTCACCACTTATCACACACATTTATGAAAGTACAGGGGTTATGTTTTCTAATGCTTTACCAATAACTTTTAATCTTTGATTGTTTTAATTCACATTAATTTAATTTAATGTATTTAAATGTTTTTAATTCACATTTTAATCTTCAGTCTTGTACAGGAAACAAAAAACATTCTCACTATTCTGCTTCTATATGTTTTATATTCCACAGAAGTTTTCTTTTTGAGGGCGTGGGTAGAAATGTATAATCTTGTATTTTCTATCTGAAACAGTCAAATGACAATCTGTCTTTACATAAAGAAATTGAAGCTTAAATAGTGTCATTTTTAATGGATGGCATATATTGACAAAAATACTTTATGCTCATTATTTAATCTCCTAAAACTAAAAGTGATAGATCAGTGGGTTTGTGAGAAGCAGTAGTAGCATTCTCTGTGAAATTTTTTCCATTTCTCCTTAGTATCTTGTGATAATTTCTTTGGGTCCCAGTGATCCTCTGCCTTGTCATGTCTCTTCTGGAAAGGAAATTGGAGACTCTACCTTTAGAAAACAAAAAGGAAGAAAAATAAACGGACCTATCACCCTTGATGTACTTTGCAGATTTTTCCAGTTAATTTCTTCTGAAGGAAGGGCAGTAAACAGGCATTCACTTTGGAAGGTCAAAGTCTTATTTTTAGCTATTTAAAATGGAAATGTTAATAAGAACACAATTAGAACAAACAGTCTACAGCCCATGTGAGAACCATCAAAGTTATGAACAAGAGGAGTCATTTAAGTGATAAACATAATTGCTGAAACCATGTTGCAAAGAGATTAGATGGAGAATATGCAGTGGGATTTTGAACAGTTCTTTCCTCCGTTTTTATTAACTCCTCCCAATCCCTACCAGTCCCCGGGCAAATATCAGGCAAGCTGAGGTCTTCCTTTTGGGTACCGAGTAGTGGGATGGTGACACTTCAGAGACCAGGTAAAAGGCTACACACACCACTCCCATTGCTCTTCTCACTTCCCGCCTTGTGACAGTTTACTGGCCCTGTCACTCCCTGCAGATATTACTCCTCCTGGTGTCACATGCACAGGGAGGGAATGGTGTTTCCTTCCTTGGGAAGGCACCCAGGACTTTAATGAGAAAAGTGCTTTCTCTGTTTCCGTGGAAAATAATAATAATAAAAAAGGATGGCTTAAACCTCAGGACACAGTTTTTAAAATGTAAAAACAGAAGAATAAAGTACTAGGGCAGGAAAAAGTTTTTAAGTTTCTGCTTTTGGAGATTGTCCAGGAAAACATTCAGCTCATTAAGAGCTACTCACTGAGGTTTATTTTGTTTTAATGTGGAGAGTGTTTATATTTGCTAACCTACAATGACATCAGGAAGCTGAGGACACATGGAACTTTTGGTTCCATGAGCCCCAGGCTGCTCTCCTTTGGAGGCAGGAGGTCCCACCCATTTTGATGAGTCAAACAGCTTACCAGTTGGTGGAGACCGCTGTACCTCCAGTCTCTATCGTCAGGCTGACAGCCCAGTTTTCTTCTTTACAAGCTTTGGGACCTTAGTGAATGATCCAATCCCTCTGTACCTCAGTTTCCTCATCTGTAATATGGGGCAGCAATATTTACTGCCTTATGGAGTGACATTAAAGTGCTGAGAACAGTGTCTGACACATTGTGTCTCCTACACTGAGGCTGGAGGAAGATAGAATAAGTCTATTTTGCTTTTAATGAAAGATGTAATTGAAATCTACAAAATTAAACTGATTCATTGAAAGTTCTACAGCAGCAATGAATTTTATTCTACTCCAACATTTAGGTATAAGATTTCCTTTTTATTTTCTTTTTTACTTCTCTAAATCAAATGTAATCTCATTTTAGCCTTTATCTCATATTGGCTGGAAATTCAGCCTCAGTGATCACTGGAATTTTCTCTGTTTCCAAATCGGGCAAAGATGCTGGTTACGACGAGAGGAGCAGGGATGAATTCTACAGTGAGATTATTTGGAGATGATTCTTATGTCTTTAGTTCAAATGGTCTCTGCCCAAGCTCATATCTTTCATTGATGGGGGAGAGACTCTGTTGTTTTTCTTGTCCCTCAGATTTATGGAGGCATAACTGAGAAATAAAATTGAATATATGTAATATGATGATTTGATATGCATATACACTGTGAAGGGATTATCATGATAAAGTAATTTAGCACATGCATTGCCTGGCATAGTTTACTTAAAAACAAATTTTTTTTTTTCATGGTGCAAATCCTCAAGACCTACTTTATGAGCCAATTTTCAGTACACAATGCTGTATAATTAACTAGGGTCACCACGATACACTGCATCCCCAGAACTCATTCATCATATAATTGAAGGCTTGTATCCTCTGACAACACCTCCCTATTAACCAGCCCCAGCCCTGGCAAATGCTATTATACTGTTTCTGTGAGTTTGACTTTTAAAAATTCCACATATAAATGATCTCATACAGCATTTGTCTCCCTGTTTATTGCTTTTGTTACAAGCTGGAAAAGGTCTTTGTGGAGCTGAATACCCAGGCACCTACTGTCCCGTCTACCTGTATACAGCAGGAAGTCACCCTTTCAGGAGTCTTGCCATCTCATTTTGTGGAACCTCACTGTAGAAGTCACAGATCTTTTTCCCGATCCTAGACTTGGGAGAAGTTCTCCCTTAAAGCATTTACCTTATTACCTTCCTTTCTTCCCCCACAGACCTAGCATCACTCTCTAAAATGAGGTTAGGCTTTTAGGAAAAATAAACTAGAAACACGCATGCTCTTTAGTCAGCTTCTGCTTGGGCTGTACAACAAGAATTTCCCTAAGAAGAAAACAAAGACCCGGTGGGTGGCCATTTTGGAAGAGAGAAGGGGAAATTATAGGAAAAAGAGCAAACATGTTAGATACATGATTTTGGTTTCAAATTGGTTTTGGAGTGTGGAACATGGGAATTAATTTTCTCTATATTTCTTCAGGCACACTTTTCACACTTGTAAGAGCCATCTTCTCAGTCACTCATTGAAATCAAGTCATGTTAAAGCCTTAGTACCATTTGTAGTTTGTGCCATTGTGTGTCCTATGTATTTCCTTTCATTGGCAAATGCAGCCTGATTCATACACAACGGAGACCTCAGAAGATGGAAGGGTAATGTTTACCCACGAAGACCTGACGGATTCACGGTAACACTGAGTCAATTCTGTCCAGTCTGAATTGTAAAATAGCATTTGTGTTTTCTAGAATTGTGATGAATCACCTACCATTACTTCCATAAAAATATGATGGACTAGATTAAAAAAAAAATACTGTGAACCAGACTTTGGTCATTCTAGACCCCAGAATACTTGTGTGACTTTGAAGGAATCCCTGATAAACTGCCTTCCAACCACAGAGTCATTGATTCCTCCTTCTCTTTTCTTCCCCTTTTCTTCTCTTTCTGTTCTATTTTCATTTTCTCTGTCTCCCCTAGTTTCTATCATAAAATAGTTATTTTCCACCCCTACTTGGAACAGTCAGGACTAAAGAGAATTAAGTGTGAAATTTATTTCTTTAATTTGATAAGCTGCTTTATTTCCTCATTAGGTGACTATCACAGGTATATAATTTGATCGTGTCTGTTATCTTTTTTTTTTCCATCCCATGATATAAACTGTTGTTTAGAAAGCAGCATAATTTCAGTCAGTATCATTCTTAGAGTTCTCATCAGAGAAAATAAGGTCAATTTTCTCTTAAACCAGAACAAGTACTTAGATTTTGTAACTGATACTCCCTGGGATCTTATTAAAGACCAAGTGTTCCTCTTGAGGTCAGGACTATTTTGTAAAAGTCCAGAGATTTTTTGTTTCCATTAGAAAACTGTAAAATCTATCAAGTGTCATCTATCTATATCTATCTATTATCTGTCTATATATCTATGTATCTATATCATTTTGCTTTCATTTCTATAGCATCATTTTTCTGGAGGTGAATAGTGTCAGTTATCATTGATTCAAGTATATATATATATTTATACATTGGCAAAAAACAGAGTGCAAAACAAAAACAATAAAGCCCTCCAAATAGGTTAATTTAATTCAACACACTACAGAGATGATAGAAATAGCATCTTCTAGAAGAAGATTCAACAAACCATGGTTCATGGATCAAATATGGCTCACTGCCTATAAATAGTTTTATTGAAACAGGTCCTTCCTTATTTGTTGACTATGAGGGTGTTGATAATAGCTATCAACTAGTTATGACATACAGCTATGACAAAGACCATGAGGTTAAAATATTCACTAAAATATTTACTATCTGACTCCTCAATAGAAAATGTTTCCCAGTCTCTGCTATGGGAACTGACATTTAGTGTGGGGAGTGGTATGGGGAGTAGTAGGCTACAGGCATACTTTGGGGCTCACCTTCATTATATGCTACCTTGGATGAAGAGGTAAAACTTACTGTTTCCATTGTGTCTTGTATATACTTATATCACAGCACTAGCAGTTATTGTTTTTCATTAGCTATCTCCCTTACTGCTAAACTGTGTTTATTCAACAGACACTTACGGAGGATGGACTTTGTACCAGGCATTTTTCTAGGCATGGAAGATATGATAATAAACAATAACAAAATTCTCTGTAGTTCACAGGTTGGTAAAGTAAATGTGTAAAGTAGTCCAGGTGTCTTATGCGATTCAGGCAGCTATAAGAAAATATAATACACTTGGTGTCTTATAAACAAGTAACATTTATTTCTTACAATTCTGGAGGCTGAGAAGTCCAAGATGATGGCACTGGCAGATTTGGTGTCTGGAGAGTCACCTTCGTCATTGACAGCTATCAACTCACATGGCAGAAGGGGCAAGCAAGCCCTCCAGGGCCTTTTTAAGGGCACATATTTTATTGATGAGGCCCCTACCTTCATGACGTAACTTCCTAACATTTCTACCTTCTAGTGCCATCACCTTGGGGGACAGGTTTTCAATATATGAATTTGGGGGGAACACAAGCATTCAGACCAGCCAACAGTTGTAGAACGGACTCACTTTCTTTGAGATGTATGAAAACAGTTTTCATTTCTAGAATTTGTACTGTTTCCTGCTTTTCTTGAAATATGAATTCCTTTTGGATTATCCTCCCCCTTTCAAATTTTGTTATAGACACATTCTCCTATGAGGAAAACAACAGCGTAAGATAATAAATGAGGACGACTACCTGGCTTTCATGTCAGAAGGCGCTAGAGATTGATGGGAACTGTGACACACTGGAGATACTTTCCTCAAGGGGAATACTAGCTACTCAACTCCAGGTTATTACTGTCGAATGGGGACATTCCTCTTTCCCCATCCTCTTCCCCAGGCTCTTCCTCCTCCTCTCCTTTTTTTTTCTCTTCCTTTTCCATTTAGGAAAGAGAAAAAAATTGGGTTTTATGTGAATTCCTAATTTTTAAGTGTTGGCTCAATTAAAAAAGCCATCAGTTTGGTTGTGTCAAAGTTGGAGATTAGTACATTGTTCTTCATAATAGTAACGATATTCTTAATGATTTCTCAATTGTGTTTTTATTATTATTTGTATTTTATAGATAAAAATAAGGTTTAGGTAGAAATAACTTGTCTGAGTCTGAAAATCTCTTCTTCTTTTCCCTAGAAAATAGTATTGAAAACACAGGACTTAAATTTAAAAAGATATTACATACAAAAGTTTTTTGTAAATCATATAGCATTGTGTAGCTATAGGGACCCTCACCTGCTTCCCTGGAGAATGGAACATTACTACAAACACTTTCTTTAGCCCAAATGATATAAAGTGAAGAAGAAATCACCATTAATTTGTATGGAAAATGGTTTTTAGAGTTTGTTTCTGGATTCCCCAAATCTCCCAAATCATACCAAGTAATACATAAAACCTAAAATAACACAAATACATAGTAAAATGGGGCATGATATAATAAATACTCAGCCTATATAAAGTAGATCCTAGGAAAGGGTTCACTCTCGCTGCTCAGGGTGTGCGCAGCCTCTCACAGCTGCTGCAAAGCAGACCTGTGTGCTGGCGGTGCTTTTTGACTTGTCGTAAAAGCGAAAATCCTCTTAGGATCCATAGCGAAAACACAGGTACTAATGTAGTCTTTTGTAAAAGCAAAGTGGTCTAACCCAAACTTTCAGAAAGCCGGGGATACCTGTATTTGTTTATAAAGCAATAAAAGAGAGCTTGAATATTCTCCTTAAGTGTCAGGGAGAGAGACATTCACGTTTCCTCGGCAGAGGCAGACTCTGATGTGGATCTTCTTAGGGGGCTGGGACTTGGAAAGTTTGGAGAAAGAGGGCATCTCATGTCAGTGGAGCTGCTCAAGCACAGGTCAGCACATTATTTTCCTGAACTATTTCTGGGAAGCCTGTTGGAGCTTTGGTGTTTGAGAATGTTGGCCTAGATAAATGTTACTCAGAAGTCCTTTGAAGGAACGTAATGTAATTGTGCGACTGAAACAATTGGTCTTCTGAACAGAAGTTAGAAGAGGTAAAAAGTTGTCAAGTTGGAGAGGGTCTCAAGGGCCATCCTGGATAATTTGAACTTTATTCTGTAGGAGATAAGCACCATCAGAGGTTTGGGGCAGGCAAGAGATAGGCTATATATGACTTTAAATTGGGGGAAAATAAACTCCTTTAATGGTGGTAAGCGAGGTGGGTAACTATGGGAAATGGACTAGAGGCTGGGCAGCTAGTTTGTCCATGTAGGAAGATACCCAGCAAGTGCAAAGGAAGGGTAAGATTGTGAAAAATTTTCTATAATCTTAGAAAGTAATAAGGAAATATCTGGGTTTAGGCTGTAGATTTCTTCCAGAGAACCTGAGTAACTTTTACATTAATGAATTTGATCCTTCGGTCCTGAGCCGTTTACAGGAGAGATGTGAAAGCCCTAGACAGAATGAGAAACATTATTATTTTTTTAAATTGAAATATGGAAAGTTTACATATAATTGTGAATTACATTGGGGCACTAACTATAAGGGGGTTGAGTACTCTAAAATGTACCCTGGGAATGAGAGCTGAGCATCCAAGGATGGAACATATTGAAAAGATGGAATCTCTCCCTAAGCTTGGGATTCTTGTCATCTGGAGAAGGTGTAGTTGTTGTCCCTTTATAGTGAAGGAAGTCACTGTGTTGTCTGGGGTCGGGACTAGTTCATGGAAAGTACACAGAAGCTGGCAGACAAGAAGGGTACACTTCCACCAGGTTGTTGATGAGTTGTACTGATGAACAAGGACTGGAAGCAAGAAACTTCTGGTGGTTTTAATTTGATCAAGGCTGGCGGATGACACCCACTATGCTGTATTTGCTGTCTTACTGTTTTTCTGTGTGATTTCTTTATGCTTTATAGAGCATCCTTTAATATTTTTTGCAAAGCTGGTTTTGTGGTGATATAAACTCCTTTAACTTTTGCTTGTCAGGAAAAGTTTTTATCATTCCTTCAGTTCTGAATGATAATTTTGCTGGATAGAGTATCCTAGGTTGAAACTTCTTTTCTTTCAGCACTTTAAGTATATTATGCCATTCCTTTTTGGCCTGTAGAGTTTCATTTGAGAAGTCCACTGACAGTCTTATGAGGGCTCCTCTGTATGTGACACGTTTTTCTCTGGCTGCTTTTAGTAGTCCTTACCTTGTAGTTTTGATATTTTTATGATGATGTGTCTAGGTGTATTTCTGTTTGGGTTTCTTTTGTTAGGAACTCTTTGAGTTTTCTGTATCTGGGGGTTTTCTTCATTCTTCAAATCTCATCTATTATTCATTCAAATATGGCTTCTGCCTCCCTTTATTGCTCTTCCTCTGGGCCCCTATGATGTGAATATTGTTCTTTTTGATGTTATCCCAGAAGTCTCGAATGCTGGCTTCGATTCTTTGAAATTTTTTTAATCTCTTTCCTGGTTTGCTTGATTGAGTTCCTCTGTTCTGTCTTCCAGATCACTGATTCTATTGGAAACTTCATCCATCCTATTGTTGAGTCCCTCTATTAAGTTCTTTAATTCAATCATTGTGTCTCTTACCTGTTTGATGTCTTGTTTTAATTATTCTCTTTGCTTCCTGACATTCTTGTTTACTGCCTCTAATGATTTCTGGGTTCCCATGAGTATGTTAATCACCGTTACCCTAAATTCCTCTTCAGGTAATTTACATACGTCTGCTGTAGTCAGATTTTTTCCCTTGGTTTTTGATTGGATCCATAGTTTCACATATATTTCCCTGTGCCTCTGTTCTACTTGGCATTCTCATACTGTTAATATTTCTGAGGGTTTGGTTTCCCTGGCGTTGTGAAAGATGGACTTGCCCAGGATTGGCAATCAGGCTGTAGTTTTGCCTCTACCCACAAGGTGGCGCTAGTGGGTAGCGTTGAGGTTTGGGACTGCCTTATTTCTGTAATACAGTGGGTGGGGCATCCAATGGGTGGGTTTCCAGTGGACAGATATGCGGTAGGTGGGATTTCTACTCAGTGGACCCCAGGCTCTGCCCTGAAATGGTTATGCGAAGGATTTGATTTGGCTAATTTCTGGTTATGGCTGCACCCAGAGCAGTTTTACCGTTGGGCTCCATCTCAGCTCCTGGTGTGCTGGCTCTCCTTTCATTCCCTCACAAGTTGGCCCTCTGTGGTTGCTCATCTCAGTCTCACTGGGCCCACCTCTCGCTGCCTCTGCAGCTGGTCCCGAAATTCCTAGCCTCCACCCCACTGCGCATCCAGAAACCCTGAATCCAAATCTGTGGCTTAGCGCAGAACTGCGCAGGGTGTCATCACCCACCATTAGTCTTCAGCTGCTGTGTCTCCAACTGAAGTGCCAGTCGTTTCTTGGTGTTTGTCTCAGGAAAACAGGTGATTTCTTTTTTTTTTTCAATGTCTGTGGGGAGGGACCTGAAAGTGTGTCCTATTGAGTAACCATCCAAAGTTTATCTTAGCAATTAACTTTTGATTGTTAATTGAAACATTAGTTTTTATTTAGAAAAAAACATGGGAAGGAAAATCCATTTTGATGGTACTACCTGATGTTCTGATGTTCTTAAAATTGGGTTCACTGGATTTATGTGCCGTCTCTGCAACGGTGTGCTATTGTAGGCTGTTGGTGGAAAGCTCTTTAAGTACCATCCCCATCCTGTGCTTAAAATTAAAAAAAAATTTAGTGGCCACTATTTGTCTTTGCTTTATTCACTTGCTTTAGAATATTACCTAATTTAGCAACTCATACTGACTTATTTCCTTGCTATCCTTTCCTAATTGTTTAAGCAGTCTCTTTCACTTGTATGTTTTAATTTTTGCCTTTTCCTTGGTGAATCCTTTACCTCGTAGATCATAATTGCTTCTCTTGAAAGATGGTTTTTCAGGCCTGCTAGACACAGACTCTTGAATAAGAAATAGTTAAGAGACTCTCTCTATTATTTTTTCCCCCATGTTTAGGTCAGCACTCTGCATTTGTAGATGTTTAAAGAATGTTGGTATCTGGTATCTCTTTTGCAAGTCTCTGATTATTTAGTTTGTGAGTAGTCATCTCAAGAGAAAACAAGTTAAAAAAATTCTGAGTAGAAGGAGTTCATGCAGATGGATTCAGATTAGCATTATTCATTAACCTCAGCAGTTTGTACTGGTTAATAATCGCTAACACACTGCACTTGGAAGATTACTTATTAGGTGATGTAGATGTTCTTTCAAAGACATTCTTGCCATTTCATTTAAAAGGCAATGAATTACCCTGGACATCTGCCATCTATAATTTCTCTCTAGTGGAACTGCCCTTCTATATAACATATTAGACTTTAGTGCAGAGGAAAATTCACCATGAAGTAACATCTTGTTTCTCTTTTGAGGGAAAGAAATGAAGATAAGCACAATGCCAGGAGTGATGATAAAACTTACATACTATTGTTTGACACAGATTGAAATATATTTAAAATTACATCATTTTAGATCAGGAAATATAAACAATATGATACATTATTTTAAAACAACACATTTTATGGTGCAGAGTATGATAATTCAAATTTGAGTTGGATCCACCTGAGTTCTTTAGTCACCTATGAGGTGTGACCTGAGCAAATTAATCAACCTCTATGAGCTTCAGCTTTCTTAATGCCAAATGAGGATAAAAAGAGAAACCTTATAGAAAGTTTGATGCATGACATGTGGAGGCCCTTTATAAGTGGAAGTTATACTTATTATTGACTCCATTTCTTCTAGGAATGAATCTGTTTCTTGTTTTTAAGTTTTTAAGTTTGATGTGTACTCTTGGAACAAAGTCTTTCAGATATTGCTTTGTAGTGTTTTGAAATGAGAATGAATAGTTTAGATTGCAGGGTCTATCATTTAATTATGTGATCAAAGACACGTGATTCATATATTCCAACATTCATCTACTTGTGCATTTATTTAATGGAATTTGGAGCCATTGTGTGCTGACTTCTAGGCACTGGGGATAGATAGGTGGAGAAGTAAGTCAAGGCCTTTATCTGTTTAGTGCTTACGTTGTAATGTGTTAGACAATTAAAATATAACAAAATACCTAAGAAAATAATAAAATGATTTGAAATGGTATTATAAAGAAAGTAAAATCAGTCCATTGTTTTGGTGGCGATTGAGAGGAGCAGTACTGGATACTGTGGCCACTGGCTCACTAGCTAATGACAAGATGTATTTCTTTTAAGACATAAATTTCAAAATGGCCAAACATTCAGGGATCTTTGAAAGGAGTGTCTAGATAGAACTCTAAGTGCAAAATTCCTGCGGAGAACACCTGTGTGACTGAGAGACAGAGAGAGACCATGTATGGTGGCTGTACGGTGAAGAAGGGTGTTGGTAACAACCAGTTGAGGAAGGTCTTGTACATCATGGTAGAGAGTATGGATATAATTTTAAGAATAACAGGAAGCTACTGGAAAATTTTATTCAGGAAAAAACCATGTACTGATTTTTATTATTTAATCTTTTGGGGATCTGTTTTTCACATGTAGAAAGTGGACCATAATGGTAGTTACTGGATAGAATGCCAGAGGAGTAAATGAGAAATTGTAAATTGGCATATATAATCCCCAAGTAAAGGGTTGCTACTGTTACTTTTGTATAATTGATATTGATTTTTATTATAGCTACTTTGAACTGAAGTGTTTCCTCCCACAATTCATATTTTGAAACTCTAAGCCCCAAAGTGACCGTATTTGGAGACAGCTCTGTTACCAGGTAATTAAGTGTAGAGGATATCCTAGGGGTACGGACCAACCCTGATAGGGTTACTGTTTCTGCAGGAATAGGAGGAGGCAGAGCTCTATTGGTGATGAGTGAAGATGGAGTAATCACTGTCTCACTTAGTTTTCTGTGTGAGGAGAGGCAAGAATGTGGGGAGACACACTGGTCAGGGATAGAGGTATTTTCCATGGATGTGAAAAAGAACAATATTTATTTTAGCTTATAATCTGACATGCAAACCAAGCAGTCATGACTTCTAGGGTCATTTGTTCGCAGCAATGCTTTACAAGTGTGGCTGCCTGTAGTAAGGACTGGGAGAGTTAAAAAAATGACAGATTTCTGCATTCTAACTTCAGAGATTTTGATTTAGCAGTTCAGTGATGGACTCCTCTAATATGTATTTTTGGCAAAATGCCTCACATGCTTGGTCAAGTTTGAAATGTACTAGTTTTAGAATATTTTCTAGGGACCAAAAATATGTCATTTAGTCTGTTCAAATATATCAGACTTTTATCAAAAGAACTTCAGATCCTAAGAGTTTTTGATTATTTAAACTTAGAAATTTATGATTTTTTAAAAATGAAGCTCTTCTATGTACAACATGCTGTTAACAAGCTAGCAGTGTGGGTAGGGAACACAGGGTTGACAGGGCCAAGATGCATTGCGGGAGGATTGCTGGAACTTTAATGGTGGACTTGGTGTAATATACATTTAATAAAGAGTGAAAATGCACCTCTAAAACTTAAATATTTGTGTGTGATCCAGTGCTACTTCAATGAAAAAAAAGAAACTGTGATATAGTGGTTTTGTACCTTTCTTCTGGGCACAGAAGACTGAAATCCCAGTGACACTGTTTATTAGTTACACAATTTTGGGTGAATTATTTACATCATTTTATTCACTTATAAATGAGATAATAGTGTTAACGTCCAAATCAAAACAAACCTTACTAAGCCAACATACAAAAAATATAAAATCTGAGTAGTCCTATAACATATCAATTGAATCCATAATTTAAAGAATTTCCACGAACGAAATTCTAGCACAGATGAATTTATTAGTTTATTCCACTGTCAATACAAATAATACAAACTTTTCAATAAAGGGAGAGAATGATTTCCATTTGTTTTACGTAAAGCTAGCATAACAGTATGCCTTGGTGGTCTAATACATAAGACCACTTGGACATAGTCCACATCCCAAGATCCCAGGTTTGAGAACTGGGCCTGTGGGGGAACAACTGAGATGAACAAGTAACTGAAAAATAAAAATGCTTCTTCTTTTTCTCTCTTCCTGCCTGCCTACTTGCCTTCATTCCTACCTGCATGTTTCCTTAAAAAAAAAAAAAAAAAAACAACAAAAAAAAAAAAAAACCAAAAAAAAAAAAAAAAAAAAAAAAAAAAAAAAAAAAAAAAAAAAAA